>JBBIGC010135876.1:0-22661 GCA_037576955.1 Lepidarchus adonis
GAATATTGCATTGCATTTTTGAATATTGCATTGTCATTTTGCATATTGCATTGCCATTTTGCATATTGCATTGCCAACTGAATTTTGCTACAGATAAGCTTCCATAGTAAATATTCTTTTAAAGCAATGCTTTTTTAAGTGTTTTGGTATACTAAGGAAATTAATACAATAAGCATATTCTCTCTTAACATTTGCCTTATTTATTGTGTGTAAATTCTGCTGCTGTAACATGTGAAATTTCCAACTTGTGGGACAATAAAGAATTATCTTATCTTATCTTATATTTAAACATTTTATCTTCATCATCCCGGTAGATGGCAGCAGATTTTTATTAAGATTGTCTCTGTACCGTTTCCATTTATCCTTCCTTCAATTATATGAAGAGTGCCGCTGCCATATGCTGTGTTTTTGGGGTGATGCAGCACCTTTAGACCTCTAAACATGGTCTGAATTATGGCATCCAAAGAGTTCAATCCTGGTCTCATCTGACCTATATTCTCCAAGGATTTCACAGGTTTGTTTAAATGTTGGTCAGCAAACTTTAACACATTTCAGATTCAGATTCAGATTTTATTCTTCACATACACAATCATACAGAGTACAATATGCAGTGAAATGCTTTGTTAGAAGAAGAAAAAAATAGAAATTCGATGACATTGGGGGAGAAGGGAGATTAAAAAATTCCCCTCTGGGAAAAAATGTCCTCTCTGGGCAGAGGGGGGTGGAAAAAAAACACCCAGCAAAAAAATGCACAATGAAAACATGTCGTTCACAATATTCGCAACAAGGGAGGGGGTGGGAGGAAATGGGATAGAACCAAAACCAGAACCCGGCTATCTCTATAGGCTGCAGGTTCAACCCCACCCAAGACCCATCTTCCTACTTCTGGGGGAGGAAGCATAGGAGGCGTAGATGGGGGTAGGGTAAATATGTGTGTGTAATAGTCTGCGTAAGTATGTGTGTGTGTGTGTGTGTGTGTGTATGTGTAAGTGAGCCAGCGGGGCTCCAGCAGTCCATGCTGATGACCTTGGATCGGGGGAGGGAGTACAGAGAGTTCGGTTATCTGCTGTCCAATGGGGAAGCTGTTTTGACTCCAACACAAGCTCAAGGCCAGCACCGGAGGGAGGGGGGTTCCCCCAAACCTGCGCTCCTTGTGGAGACAAGAGTGTTGATTGCGTTTAGAGACCAATTGATCAAATCCATGGTTTAGGAAAGCAGATAGAGAGAGTTCTCGGAGACAGAACACAGCAAGACGAGACAGAGAGCGAGCAGGAACAGGGAGGAGAGGAGAGGAAAAAAGTGTGACCGCCTCCATTGAAAGTTAAAGTGAAATTTCAACATACTTTTTCTTCAGCAATGAAGTCTTTTGTGGTGAGCGTGCATACAGGCCATGGCAGTTGAGTACATTACTTATCGTTTTCTTTTAAACAATGGTACCTGCTAATTCCAGGTATTTCTGAAGCTCTCCTCAAATGGTCCTTGGCTCTTACAGGAGCTCCTGGTCGAGGCTTGTTTATGGCAAAATAATGTTCTTTCCACTTTCAGATTATGGCCCCAACAGTGTTCACTGTAACCTTCAGTAGTTTAAAAATTCTTCTGTAACAAATGCCATGAGTATTTTTTTACAACAAAAATACGGTTGGCAAAAAACTTGGAGAGCTCTTTGGTTTTATCTATCATGAGATGTTTCTTTTGTGACACCTTGGTACTGAGACCTTTTTATAGAACAGCCGTTGAGACTGAACTAGCTGGTGTTAATTTGCACTACATGGCAGGATTGCGTTCTAATTACTGACAGATTTCAGCTGATGTCAGGACTTTCCATACACCTTCCTTTCTTATTCTTTATTCATGTGTCATTTCATACACATAATGTATGGACAGCCTTGGTTTGATTTCTTTGCAGGTGTGGATTGGATAGGAATTTCATATCAATGGCACCTTTAGAAATATATTTACTTAGAAAATATGTGTTCAATACTTATTTATCTTATAAACCACATATTTGTTTGATCTTTGTTGTCCTTTTTTACTTCTTGTCATAATTGCAGTGTAACACATCACATGACAAAGCATAACATTGTTGATTATAAACTGGAAACTGGAATGTTCAACACTAGGGTTGATCAAATGTATTGCTTAAATATGCTTATTGTATTAAGTATATTTCATTAGTATACTAAAATTGCTTTAAAAGAATATTTACATGTATTTCCATAAAATGCTTGGCATTAAAATGCACTTTTAATATTTGAATATGTAAGAACAAAAACATGACTACATTAAATTCTGCATTAATTTACTTATTTGTAAAGCATAAAGAATTTCCGTAAGCACCATTATTATTTACAATGGGGTCACCTGTCTTATCTGGCGTGACTACAGGCTTTCATTTTACCAAAAGAGGACATTATTTTGAATTTTCCTTATTTGTACATAAATATAACTTAGACACTATCAGGAATAGGGTTAGGGTCAGGGTTAGGCCCAGTTAAACATATGTTGAAACAATATTATTCTTGGTAATTTATTTATTTAGGAAAATCATTATATATGATATATGATGAGTAACAAAATAGTGTGACTCTCTAGAAATAGCAGTTAATTTCTTGGTAAAAATTAGAGTCAAGTGTTTGTAATTCCAGTGTGAATGGGTATCCTTATATATAAACAAATCTTCATGATATATATTAGTGAAAGTGTATCATGACACAAACAAATTAAATTTTTGGGACTTCAGAAAAGAGCTGTTTGGTGCCCCTCATGCTGAAAAATGTTACAAATATCTGAAGAGTTTGGCTTCCACTAATCACTTGGCTTCACTCAAAGAGCAAGGCATTTAATAGTCTGCAAGGCCACAAAGGAACACTGAGTAGCTTCTAAACAACTAAACAACTACCTTCTCATATTGACTACGTAATGTTAATGTTCATGAGTACACCATAAGAAGAACATTGGTGTGCATGACAGGGTTGCAAGGAGAAAGCCACTGGTCTCCAAAAAGAACATGTGTGTCAAAGACAACCTGAACAAGCCAAGGGTCTGATGGAATTTTTGGGGCCAGATGAGACAATAAATGAGAAACATAATGTTTGGCCAAAGGAATGCAATGCACTCCACAAGAAGAATGTTATCAAATCTGTGAAAATTGTAATGACAGTGATGGAGGGCCCTTTTCCTGCAATAAATGGCTAATATTGATGGCTTGAAGAATACCAGCAAAATCTAGAAGAAAATGTCCATCTGTGAACTGAATCTAAAGAGAAACTAGGACGTAGCATGTAGCAAGAGAACAACCCCAAGCACATAAGTCATTCTACCAAAGAATTAGATTAATTAAAGAATAATAAACCCTGCACAAGTTGGTCACAGCAGATAATGAAAATAAAGATTCAGATACTGTTGACACTCATAGGTATATAGTATTGCATCATTTTCTCAATAAATACAATATCCAAGTACTTATTAACAATATAACACATTTTGTCTTTTTTTGCACACAACAATTGCTCTTTACATTATGTAAACATTTACTTACATTATAAATGAGCATTTTTGTAAAGTGGAGATTTTTTATGTATATAACAGAAAATGTGTAAAATCTTAGAAATCTTACCTGTAATTGCAAGATTGAACTTCTCACATCAGGTCAACCATGACTTTACATTTAATTACAGGTGCACTGTATGTGGGTTCCATAAATTGTAATCAAAAACTGTTCTTTCTTTTGCTTCTTATTCCTCGTCTCTCACACACACACTTACTCTTCCTCTGGAGTGGAACGTGTATTTATAAGCAGAGGTGACCCATGGGAGGTGCGTTATGACAGAATGTCTGTCACCCATCATCACGCTGTGTATAGTTATGTATTTTGAGTTAGAAAAGCAGGGATGCTGTTTAAAACCATTAAAGTATGGAAGCTGCATATGAGTATTACTGAGTTTGCATTTTATCATCATTCTGGAACTAATAAACGTAAGCAAATATTGCATTGTAGGTATAATCACATGAAATTTCAAGGCTTCAGTGTGTCATTTTCTTAGATTTTTGACCAAAACGTCATGTTGTGTATACACATTGTAAATGGTTTTAAGTAATTTTACCTTGTTATCTTAAAATCGTGAGTTAATTGAACTTGAAATAAGGTTTTTTTTGTAAAAACCAGGTTAATATACTTTTAAAACACTGAATGTTTTTATAGTGCAAAAACAATATGAAACCCTTTAACATAAGTCTGTATTTAACTAGTATGACACTCGTCTGTGTAGTGCAGATTGTTCATTTTTTAACGTGCTGGCTTTATGGTGGTATGTTTCCTAGTAGGGCTGCTTGTATCTGCATGTAAGTCTGTTTCCTAGTACATGTGTTTTTGTACAGTATCTAGTTCTATTTGTAGAACTGCTGCTGTTTGTGGGTAAGCCGTTCCATTGAGGAAGTGCTTACACAAAAAACAGTGATTTAAGCTGCAATAATATGGCATTTTCCACTGTCTTTTATACTAAATAGTGCCTAATTGCCACTTTTAAGACTAGGGGTGAAAGATTTGTACTTTACTCCAATATTATTGACACTGAAGTACTTGTACTTTTACACAGTTAAATTTCTTTTTACACTTTTACATTTCTAATTCTTATATAGTTTTTATTCAAACATTCATGTAAATTCCTTTCAGTATCAATTGAAACTGTACTATGCTATATTTTCCTATGTGAGGACCAAAACTGCTAAACAGGTAGAGTTATATTTATTTATGTGCCTGAGTATATTTAAATGTAGATTAACTTGCATAATGTGCATTTTTGGCTTCACATTTACCTCTGTTGAACAAGATCTTGTACCAGTAATTATACTCCTAAACTTACACTTCCATTGGTCTGTTAAGATCTAACCCAATTATATTTTGTCAGTTCCAATGATCAAGAGGGCAGTAATAATTTGTAGCACCTAGGCTGATTGAGAAACTGCAGCTGGTGTTTAAATGGTGGCCAATCTGTGATTTCTGGGCTGAAGACATGAAGCATGTTCTAGGGCTAGGTATTGCCAACAAGCCCATGATACAGGGGCAACGATACATATGACAATACATTTTGAAAAAATGGCAAAAAACAACAGTATTCTAAACAGATTAACTGTCCTTTATTATTTTAAGCACAACACTAGAAAACCAGGCCCACAATAAAAAAACTCACTTAAGAAATGTATATACAGTATTTATTATTCAAACTTCAGATTACAATATTTTATGACTTAATTTGCCTAAGCAGAGTCTTTTAGTTTAAACAAAGCCCAGACTACTTTAAAAAAGAATTAAAACACAAAATAATACTTATGAGAAACTTAAATGTTGCCTGGTAGCTATTGCTTAAATGATCAAATTTTATACATTTTCAGATGTAAATTCTTTACTTGTCAGAGTAAATTAAATTAAAATGTTGATGAAATAGCTATGGGGATCAGGGACTGCTATGGCAAGAGGGGCATCAGCTTGGTCAGGGTGTAGAAGAGGTGCCTGAACTAAAAAGGTATGGGAACTGCTCGTGTAGACAGTAAGGTATACATGCTTCCAAGCTACATGTACCCTGTGCATTCGAAACAAGACATCATCTTACTTTCAGTACTACATTACACGATAGTGTAATCGTCTAAAGAAAGCTCAAATATAGAAGAGTATTTGACACCAATAGTATCAATACTGCAGGAAACCAGTATAATGCCATTTCAAAATACTCAGTGTTTATATCCAGAAACATTTTGGTAAATTAAAAAGTTTAAAAAGGCAAATTCATCTTTCACTCTTTCACCATAACAGCACACATTTAGCAAACAATTCATTTATTTATTACTAGCTCCATTGTCAATGTAAAATTAAGGTACAATAAAGGACTGGGAAAGGTATGTTACAAAAATTATTATTATAGATGTTTACAATGATAATAATAACAACAATTATAACAAAAAAATGTATAAATGAGATACAATCTGACACTCAATAAACCTGTTCATTCTTCTTAAAGCAGTCATCTGTGTCCTCAAAACAGCCCATATTTTCACATTTTTGTTCAATCACACCTTCCAGCACAAAAGAAAGGAGCACAAGTCTGGACTTTGTGATGTGCTGAGTATCATACAGAGAAGCACTGTATTAGTATTAAAGACATTGTGAAGCCTATGCATGTCAGTCCAGTCTGTCCAGAAGGGGATAAGGGCCACATGATAATTTAAAATGGCCCAGAATACAGGGCTATATGGCTTGTATGGCTGCAGGTTTCCTTTCCATTAAAGCACAAATTAATATTTTTTGTACATTGAAGGTCTACAGAAGGTCTACAGTACTTTTATTACTAGACCACATGAGTGCAGGGAGAGCCTTGCTCAAAGGGTCCTCTAATGCCTGAGAAACTCATGTAAATTCTTTGGGGGTCTGGGTAAAGCACAGAGGGGTTGTACAATGTAACACAAAGTCCAAATTTGGACTTTCAAAGTTATACTATTGTGGAAAATCTTAATAATATTGACTATGTTCAACAGTTTCTTCTTTTCTGAGTTCATGAAACTGGTAACTGTTCAGTAGGTAGAGTCTGATTTGTGGCCAGTAGCTTGTATTCAGCTTTTGACTAAGTACAAAAAACCTTTTGGATGTGTTGAAATAAACAATTCAGATAGTTTTGTTGTCAAGCTTTTTTAAAAACTGGAAAACGTGTTCATTATGTATGAATGAAGTGCTTTTCATATTCAAGTCCATGATGATGATATGAAAACGGTGTTATTGAAATACTGAGCATTTTAAATACATTGTGATGAAGCTTATTCTGTCTACTTATACAGCACTATCAAACACTATTTTTGCAAATAGACGATTTGGAATAGTCATGACTCAAGATT
The DNA here is from genome assembly GCA_037576955.1 of Lepidarchus adonis. NCBI lineage: Eukaryota > Metazoa > Chordata > Actinopteri > Characiformes > Lepidarchidae > Lepidarchus > Lepidarchus adonis. The sequence goes on from JBBIGC010135876.1 coordinate 6,883, forward strand.
CAAGATCATTTGTTTGTCACATGCGCAGTTAAACACATACATGATATAGTGAAATGTACTCAGTAATTAGAAATCAGACCTCTGTGATTCTTTTATTTTCAATACGACAGTGACTTCTAAATGAAACATATCCATCCATCTATTTAAATGATTCAGTCTGTCCAGGTTGCAGTCACATGGAAATCCATGCCCCGTTTCTGATATTCTGTCTGTACAAGATGCAGTGACTCAGGCTGGTAAGCAGTTAACTAATACGCAAGACCTGTAACAAAATTATAATCTAGACTGATTCAGCTCACATTATGACACAGCTTTGTTAGCTTGAAGGAGAACAGCCACTAATTATGTCACATTTGTTCTGCTACTGAGGCTGGCTGCCATCAGTTTTATTGATTGGGGAGAGGGAGAGCCATCCTACTCATTCCTGACTAAATATTTAGGGTGATTATAATATCACTGATTATTTCCAGACATTTTACTAGATAGTGATTACCCCATTGGCTGATTTTTTTTCACTTAATTTAACCATTATCTCATAAGCATTTTCTGATTTTCAATACATTTTCTCTCATTTCTTTGAATAGCTACTTTGCAGTGTATATGATTGGCTGTGTTAGACCCATGTGGCTTTCAGGAGGAATATCCCACCTCTTTGTTCCTCTTATTTATACTGTAATCATGTTAGTTTAGTGTTTTGCATAATCTATAACCACATGAATTAGACTGTTCTGTTTTGGGGTTTTTGTGTTTGTCTTAAGGTGAGTGATTTCGGGATATGCTTAAGTAACGTTTGTGAGGTTTGTGAAGGTCCTCTGATCTAAAGTATCAACGTTTCTATGAAACTCTATTGCTATAAAAAGAATTGTGGCAACACAAAGTCTCAGAATTCCAAAAGTATGTGGTACTAATGTTCCAAAAATTTTAATGGCTCAGTAAAGCCTATCATGCCAAACTGTCAACATAACACTGCGGTATGTGGTAAAGCAAGTTCCTAGTACCTGTGCATCGCTATTTACATGTTTCCACTAAGGGAACAAGTTGCACCACAAACCATACATGGAATGATCAAGGTCTTTTGAGGGCTACCAAGAAAGAGAATGAAATTCTTTTGAAATATTACAAACTCATCACAAAAAGTAAAATGGAACATGCACAGTCTACTTAAAACCTAGTTCAGCTACAAAGGGTTTCACATAAAGCAGCATCAGTAATAGTCACATTTTGTGATCTAGCAAACCTGATTTCCAGCCCTGCTTCAAGGCCGAACATTTTTACTCACTTTCACCATTTTAGCTTTTGGCTGAGAAAATGTCGCTACCTGGTGAAATCGAGCATTAAAAACGTCAGCAATATCCTGCTGCTGAAACAGACGCAAATTTCCTTTTTTTGCTCACCAATCAAAGAATGCAACTTTCCTTTACCAGACATTTTGGATCTAATTCACAAACTTGTATGCAAACTCAGAATCAAAACTAGCCATACTAGCGAAGGCAGACAGGACCAACCAACCATCAATCAGGGTTTCCTATTGTAGCAGTTTTTTTTAGAGAGACAGAGCCGCCAAATGACACACTCGCACACAAGATATGTTATTGAACCAGTTATAATACCGGCCAGGCTTTATTTGTTTGAACCAGCCTTTAAAAGGCCAACCTGTACCTAGAGGCTAGGCTGCACACAAGTATGAACCTATGAGTGAGGCATGATGGTGGATGGGCAGGACCCAGGGTCACTAATCTCCAGACTCATCTCACAGAGGGTGAATCTGTCCATCTACCACCAGCTCGCTCACACAAACACAGCACATGAGCTCACTGTCGCTCTTTTCCCTGTAACACATAAAACAGCCACAAAACAGGATAATAGTGCACATTTCCCCAGCTCCCATGATGCACCACCACTCTCAGCCAATAGGCGCATCCAGATCCATTACACTATGTTGATTGGTCCAGACACCAACCATACCAAGGCTACATTAGTGATTGGTCCATCGTTCATTTGCTCACCCACCAACAGTAGCAGCAGCAGCAACAGCCAACCTACAGAATTATCATGTCAATATAAACCCAAGTTTGGCAAGCTATTGATGAAGAAATGCATACACCTGACACTTTGCACATTGGGGCGAGTGGCTTAACATGTAAGGAAATCGGTCTTGCAGCCTTTCTTGGCGAGAGTCTGGTTTGCCGAGTTAAAGGGGTTTGACTGTAAACTGTCAATTCACTGTAACTTGGAACGCTTACCCATAAACTGTAATACAACTTCCAGCAGGTTGATACAACAAAGACACTAGTTCATGTAGCTTGGGAGAGGCACATAAGATCTAGTGTGCTTTTCAAATCAGGCATTTAAAAAAAACACTAATTTATTTATTTTTTACTTTTTTTTTTTTTTTTACTTTTTTTTTTTTACAATAAATGGCTACGCTGTAAAAATCTTGAAAACATCATGTAAGTTTTTAAGAATTTTTCACCAAATCATAAACTTACGAACTCAAATTTCTTCACAGTGGTAATAGGAACCAGGGGTTGATGTCTACAACACAGGCATAGCTTCTTCTTTTTTTACTGCACAAATGTGTCTTCTGAGTTTTATAATTGTTCCTGATAATGGCCAAACTTATTTTTTTATTTATTTATTTATTTATTTATTAATTACTGTTGTTGTTGCTTAGCAATGTAGGCCCTCTTGAAACGTATTTGCAGAGTAAAGCAGCTTTGGAGGTGCCAGACACTAGTTTCCTCTAACTTCCACCTGACAGAACTGAATGGACTCTGACCACGGGGAAGTCCGCCCACTTGATTTGCCGTTTTCACCGTCATCATTATTATCCACTCTAGTTTATTATTCAGTAGTTACTTGACTTATCTAATACGCGTAATACACTCCTGTGTGGGTCATAAAACGTAGCTGCTAATTTTAAAATTAGCAAAAAGCTAAAGCTGAGTGCTAAAGTGAGAACCGCACCCCGCTGTAGCATGCTGCGCGTTCCTGTGGGGCAGTTTTATCGCACTGACTAGTCTGCAGCGCGCACACACACATCACTATACCTCTTCACCTCAGCATTGAAGCATGGATCTGAAATCCGAGCTGCTGAAGTCCATCTGGTACGCGTTCACCTCGCTGGACGTCGAGCACAGTGGGAAAGTGTCGAAGTCTCAGCTGAAGGTAAGCTATGTTGTTGTTGCTGCTGTTGTTGGCGAAAACATTGCTTTTCTCAGCGAAAGAGCAGAGAAAAGTAGAAAAGAAGTCATTTATGTGACTTTATATAGTTTTATTTAATGGACAATGTACAATAATTTGTTCATTTAAAAGTACGAGCTGTAAAACTAGCTTAACTAGCTACAGTTAAAGTGTGTCCTCGGGCTATGCGTAATGCACGCGCGCACACACGTCCGTGAGTGACGTTGACGCTGTAGTTGTGTAGTTAAGGGGCTGTTGTCCAGTAAACCCTATGGGAATACCAAATTAGTTTCTCAGTATAAAGTATGTAGTTGCACTACAAATACTACAAAATACAGGTTTACTTCTGCATCTTCATTTCTGCACACCTAATTTCACATGTGCAGTACATTCAGGTATAATATCTAACTGCTTTATTGTAATTGTTTGCATTGTTTTATGTCCCTACTTATGATTGCAAATTACTCAGCTGCTGTATTGCATTACATATTACATAATTTGGTGTGTTATATTATGTGGTACTGTGAATTGTTGTCTTCTACTGTTATATATTTTCATTTTCCATTTTTATGTCTGTGATCTGGGAATGCACAGCTTAGGTTTGTAACACATTTAATTGAACTTTGTGCAATGGCAAAAGTAATCTCTGACTGCAAATACCATTGAGTACTATAAGAAGAAATAGAGGCGAAAGTAATCTTAACTATTTTCTAAATCTTTTTATACTAAATCAATTTTATAGTATTACTATATCCCCTTTTTGGAACTGAGGAAGGTGTATTTTTCTCAAAATCAGCTTTAAGTTAGAGGTTGAGTTGTCTCTCGCTTTGACCAAATGACAGCCTGATTTTCTGAAAGGCTTCATGTTCGAACACATCCCATTTGGCCACTTGGTTAAAATTATGCAACAACAGGTAGACGTCCAGACATGCTGTATGCAAGTCAGAGATAACTTAAGTCAGTCTATGCTTGTGTGGAATGAACTTGCATGTATGTCTCTTCTTTATAGCATTGTCATTATTTAGCTGTCTTTAAAAACTGAACAGCTTAGCTCTTCAGTATCTGTGCAGTTAACATATAGGAGATCTTGTGACACAACCAATAAACAAGGCCTTTATTGCAAGTCTGTCTCTCTGAACAGTGGTAAGAGATCAGATGAGGAGGTAAATGCTAGTTTTTATTCTCTGGGAATGAGAATATGTAGGTTTGATTATTTTTGAATGTTTATTTCCTGTGAAATTGAAGAGAGGTTGTTGCATATCTGGCAAATTACGAGTGTAATTTGAATCTAAAACCTCAAAAAATATGCTTTAATAAACATATCAAGTGCTAATTGTTTTATGTGCATTTTTACTGCAATTTTACTGGTATACTTGTGTGTACTTAGAGCAATTAGTCCTGTTTTATATATATAATTTGTATATATGTAGTCAGTAATATTGAAGTTGTGCTTTTGTCTTGTGTTTCTTTACATTTTCTTTCAAAACGTGTGTCACAGGTGCTCTCCCACAATCTCTACACAGCTTTGAACATTCCCCATGACCCTGTGGCTTTGGAAGAGCACTTCCAGGATGACGACAATGGACCGGTGTCAAGCAATGGCTATATGCCTTACCTCAACCAGTACATTCTGGCAAAGGTTGTGCTTTAGATCAGTGTTCAAAAATGTTGTTTGAAATCAGTGTTCTCATATATTGAGTTACTCTTTTTATAAATCTGGTTTAATTGTATGAAATGGTTTTAATATATTAAACTTAATGAGAATGGGGGTTGTAGTCTTGTAATCACTTCAGCACTTCACAGCCCCACTCTTTTAATTTGCTTGATCTTCAGCGTTGTGGCTGAGCTGTTGCTGCTCTTAGATATTTCTGTTTCTCAATTCTAGCACTTAGAGTTGATAGTGGGCCAATTAAAAAGGGCAGAAATTTCACAAGCTGATGTGGCAAAGGTGGTGGCATCTTTTAATGTGCCACTTTTAAAGTCACTGAGCTCCTCAGTACAACCTCTAAATGATAATGCATACAGTCTTATGCAAAAGTTTGGGTACCCCTTAATAACATTTAGGTGATTTTGTAATTGAAAAGCTGTTTACACAGTCTCTCTAGGACATGGGGAAAAATAAACAATAATTTCAGCAAACATTGATGCATAGTTACGTTTTAGGTGCTCACCAGATATTGGTAACAACCCATCCAATCCACACATGCAAAGAAATTGAACCATACATTGGTTATGTGTCATAAAATGGAATGATACAGGGAAAAAGTATTGAAGACACTTAGTGAAATGTATTTTAATACGTTGTACAAAAGTCTTTGTTGGTGATGACAGCTTCATGACGCCTCCTGTATGGAGAAACTAGTCTCATGCAATTTCACATGTTTGATTTTGACTCATTCTTTCACACAAACTGTCTTTAAGTCATGAAGGTTCCGTTAGCCCCATCTTTGAACTCTGAGCTTCAATATATTTTCCATAGGATTCAGGTCAAGTGATTGCCTAAGCCATTCTAGCAGCTTTATTTTCTTTCTCTGAAACCAATTGTATCTTTGGCTGTGTTTGGGATCATTGTCTTGCTGAAACATCCACCCACCTTTCTTCATTATCCTGGTAGATGGCTGCAGATTTAAAAAAAAAAAAAAAAAAATTCCACTCATCCTTCCTTCAATTATGTGAAGTGTGCCACTGTCGTATGCTGTGTCTTTGGGTGATGCATTGCCTTTTGACCACCAAACATGAGTTATTTTTTTACACATAAATTAATGTATGAACATCTATGGTTTGATTTCTTTGCATGTGTGGATTGGATGGGTTGTTATCGACATCTGGTGAGAATTTCATGTCAATAACCCTTTTAGAAATATATTTACTTAGAAAATTGTTGACCTGTTTAATATTTTACCTGTTTTAAGTGACTGTTTGTGAATTTTACTTTGATTTCTCTTTTAATTCTGACAATCAGGCCGTTGAGGGCACATTTAACAAGGAGACATTTGATGACCTGTGCTGGATGATGACTGCTAAGAAGAACTTAAAGCCCACTGTATTACAAGGACTGTGTTCCCACAGAGACTGCTTCAAACTCTTCTGCTTGTTCAATCTCCTGTCTGAGGACTGTTACCCTCTTGTCATCATTCAGCCTGAGGTTTGTGTGGGTGTGGGAGGTTGTGAGAGTGAGAGAGAAACCACCAGTGATGGTGAGAGATAAAGAGCTGTCTGAAAAAAAGCTGACTTTACTTACAAAGCATGGTAAAATAAGCTTCTAACCACCAGCATGTATGCTTCAGCTCTTGTAGCTGTAAGTAAAGCCAGATCAACACTTTTCAAGAGATATGATGTTAGATGCATTGAAAACTCAGTGTTCAAGTGGATTCTGTTACTCTTACATGTAGAGAATCTAGTGCATGCAGAAGTAAAATGTCTGATGTTTGATGCATGTCATTCTAGGAAGGAAGTTCAAGGGGAGTAAAGTTAAGTCAAACTTCTTCCTGATGATTACCCTTGCGATCCCTTTGATCTACAGAAACTACCAGAGCAACTGGTCTTTCTGCTTATTGTGGAACATATTCATCTAAAATGCTTTAGATATTTGCCAACAACACAGTTAGAAATAGTTCTGATGTGTAAGAATGAAATTTCAGGTGTCCGTCTAGAATTCATCTTTGCATTTTATCTCACAATCACTGCCTGAAAACACAGTTGACTCACTTACTAATCACCTCTGTGGCTTCAGCTGGAGTATCTACTGAAGAAGATATCCACTGCAATGAGCCAGGAGTGGGATGGGAGGCTACTGGAGGCCCTACTGTCTAAGGAACCCTCTCTACATGACGGTCTGTCTGTGTGGATGTTTCTGGAGAAACTGAGTTCAGAATGCCTCATGCGAGTGGGCAGCAAGGAGGCTTTCAGTCTGGCCCTTGAGGAAGTCTTCATAGAGATGTATCACAGTGTACTGAAGAAGGTGACTGCCATATATTTAGATATACACCATGCTTACAGGTGTACAAAAGCTAGTGCAGGGGTCACCGACCGAGCTACTAAGGTACTGAGCCATGCGAAGGGCTACTAGTTTGATACATGCTTTTTAAATATTACATTTGCTAAGTGTACCTTTTGTTATGTATTATTATTAATGATATTTATGTGAAGACACTGATCACGTTTAGGATTTTATCAAAAATCGAATGATCACTTCTGATCACTGGTGTCTCTTCACATTGTGGCACTTTGCCATCGTCCCACAAATGAGACACATGCAGGTTTCATTCACAGTAGTAAAAAAATCTTCCTCCCATTTACTGTGAAGATGATACATTTTCTTTTTTTCTGCTATGTTTTTGGGAGAAGAAAACGCATTTTGCTCCCCATCTTTGCCGTGCCAGCTACATTACTCTCCTCCAATGTTTGCCATGCACACAATACTGACCGTTGAAGTAGAATTAGTTTATTTAAAGTTCATGTATAATAAATATAAATGTTTCAAATCTTTTTTTTTATATTGTCATTTTCAAATCTATACACATGCAAATGTGATTAAAGAAGAATAGCAAAAGGATCAAATTAAATTTTGGATGCTGCTCATTGGTGAGTTTTTGCAACAGGTCCGCGAGTGCCTCGTGTGGTCCTTGGGGGCACCCTGGTGCATGTGGGCGCCTTGTTGGTGACCCCTGCTCTAGTGTGAGTAATTAAAAGAGGGCAGTTGTTTTGTTATTGTTGTTTTTATTATTAAATGTGTATTCTGTTGTGAGCTAGTCTTTCATACCCTTATAATTCATTATCCCCACCCTTCAGGGTTACATTTTGAAAAAGGGGCATGTGCGCAGAAATTGGCAGGAACGCTGGTTTGTGCTGAAGCCTGGCATCATGATCTACTACGTAAAAGAGGATCAGAAGGAGAAGAAAGGGGAGGTGCAGCTGGATGGGAGCTGTGTAGTAGAGGTGGGTTTTGCTGGGGTCTAGCAATGCCATTACATGGCAAACCACTCTTCCTTTAAAGACATATAAACTTAGCATATTACCTTATATCTTCTAATAATAGCCCATCTCTTATTGGCGCCCATTTCCAATAAACACCAGGTTTGAAGAGATGTCGCGGCAAATAGACTCTGGTCTCCAATATTAATCTGTATGGAAGGTGGGAGGATATTCTTTGGGCAGGAAGAAATGCTGTTTTCTTTTTTTGTGTGATAAACAATAATAATAATTGTGCTAATACTGGTACTAGCTCGGTTGTATTTTTAAATAAGCTATTGATAAGTGGCTAAGCTAGCAGCCTGGATTGGTTAAAACCACAATGTTCTTTAGTGGATGTATGAAATAACTGTAATGCATGTAGTTTATGCAGGATCTTGCAGTGTGAGGATTTCTAACGAAGCATCATTAGTCTCCTCTTAATTAATTTACTGTAATGTGTTGTGAGAAACACTTCATAAAAATAATTTTTACTTGTTATACTTTTGTAATATAATTTTTAATATATTACACATACTTTTTTCCATCTTTATAGATGTTGGGGAAATGCATGTTGTGACATATTGAGTATAAGAACATTTTGTGATATATTTTTGCTGTATCTCTTAAATTATCACCAAAGACTTGGAACTACACCACATTCCCCAAATAACTGCAAAACGTCTTCAAGTACAAAACTACAGTTTGAGTAGCAGGTGTTATAATGCAATAATGTAATAAGAAATCTATGAAATGCATGAGGTATTAGCTTGCTTGAAGTGTTAGATATTTAAATTTTATTTGTACATATTATTTGTTTAAAACTGGATTTAAGTTGCAACAAAAGCATACACAGTTGTGTTTTGTACCTGCCAGACTTTACCTGATAAGGAAGGGAAACACTGTTTGTTCTGCGTGAAGACTCCAGGCAAGACTTATGAAATGTGTGCCCCAGACCAGAAATTGAGAGTGGAGTGGATTCATGGTGAGAGCCCTTTATTAAAATAATTTTGATGTTCTTGATGTAATTGAATGTTTCCTGCATGTCTACTTATGTTTTACAGTGAAGTTGCACTGAACCAAGTAGTTTAAGACAAATCAGACAGATTTTTCCTAATACTTGATTTTCAACGGTAGTCACAGTGTTTGGCTCTTTGTATCCTGTGTTCCTATGACAACTGTAAGTGCTCCTTAGTTATACAGACAGCGCTTCGTCTGAAGGCAGAGGGGAAGAGTTCCCTGCATCAGGAACTGAAACTGCGCAGACGAGAGATGCGGGAGATCAGCCAGAGTGACAGCCTGAGCAGCTCAAGCAGAAAGAATAGCCAGACCGACAGCCAGAAAGTTCAGAGCACCCAGAGTCTCCTGAGCAGCAACCAGAAAGTTCAGAGCACCCAGAGTCTCCTGAGCAGCAACCAGAATGTTCAGAGCACCCAGAGTCTCCTGAGCAGCAACCAGAGTGTTCAGAGCACCCAGAGTCTCCTGAGCAGCAACCAGAGTGTTCAGAGCACCCAGAGCCTCCTGAGCAGCAACCAGAATGTTCAGAGCACCCAGAGTCTCCTGAGCAGCAACCAGAGTGTTCAGAGCACCCAGAGTCTCCTGAGCAGCAACCAGAGTGTTCAGAGCACTCTAGGTTCACTCAGCAGACAGAGCAGCCAGAACAGCCGGAGCAGCCAGAGTGAACCACCTGCTGAGATGGAGCAATCTATCTCTGAGACGCATTATGGAGAGACAGAGAGCAAGGAGTCTGACATAGAGATCATTGACATCATCCAGGTAAGAGGTGGCAAGAAGTGAAGTGATTTATTACGTTGCGATTAGATTCATTTACAGTTTTTTTAATCTTACGTTTTTTCTGCAGTTCTCATTTTTAAAAATGCACTGCATTAAAAATGCTAATATCATTTAAATATTAGTGAAATATAGGAGATGCCTAGCCCAAAATGCCTAGCTTTTAGCACCAATGTACATTTCACATCCTTCCTGTTCATATGTGTCTTAGCAACATTTGGAAAAGGAGGCACAGCGCAAGGAGGAGGAAGCACGGGAGAAAGCAAAACAGCAGGAGAGGCTGCAAGAATTAGAGAGCCAGCTGGCGGAGGCAAACACAGTAAGATAGTTTTTAAAGATTTTTTCATAACAGCATATTTATTCTTGTCATTTTCTTTTTGGTTTGCAGCCTAGGTCCATTTTTGCAAAAATTGTTACGATGTTAAAAATTTCGAGACAACGTCAGTTTATCAAGTCCATAATATGCACTCATTAGAATACGTTTCCAAAAGCTGTGTAAAACTTTTTCTGCTTGTTGTCCAGGCCAGAACAAGCCTGGTGGCTGAGCTGGCTAAAATGGAAAGTGAAGTAAAGCAGCAGAAAAAGAGGATCCATGAGCTGGAACTTACTCAGCTGAAGCTCGAGGAGGCACTCAACTTGCAGATTCAGGACCGATTAGAGGAGGAGAAAGTCCGGCACGAGCTTGAAAGGTGACTCGTTTCTCTTTCTTTTCTTTATAGTTTACACCTATAACTATAGGCCAGTCAATTTGCCATCAATCACACAACTGATTGGTGCTGTAGCAAACCAATTCACCCAGTAGAATGCTACCTGTCCAATTGTAGCTGATATCGTAATTGGGAATGAGTGTCTGACAAACCTTCAGGACTTTACTGCAGGAGTGCGGCAGCATTGTGTGTAGGGTGCCCAGTAAAAACTGAGACTAGAGTGAAACTTTACATGATTCATAAACAAAGGACTGTTTACCTGCAGCTTTGCTTAATTAAAGTAATATAGAATAATTTCTGTGTGTCTATGTCTGTGTGCGTGTGTGTGTGCGTGTGTACCACAGGCAGCTGGAGGAGGAACAAAATAAGCTAACTGAGATCCAAAAACAATTGGATGCACTTACAGAGAAGAACCAAGGGGAGTTGGACCACCTAAAAGATAAAGAGCGTAGCCCCCCTTCTGCCTCCTCTTCCTCTGTGCTTACTCCATCCTGCAAACCGCAGCCAACCTACCCCTCCACCTATCCCCCTACAGGAGCAGCAGATACTAACTGGAGCGTAGAGGTATGAAAAAAAGTGAGATGCTGTACGAAAGAAAGTAATTGAATTGGTGAAACACTGAGGTAAAGTAAGCGGCTGTTTGGCAGAAACATTCTAGGAAAATGTACCTGTTTTTCTATTTATTTCTCTCATCCTTTTGCAGAAAATATCTGAGAGCCATTCTAAAGCTCAGTACATCAGACAATGGAATGTCCACTTGAACCGCCTTATGAAGCCTATCACACCAGCAGGTAACTCATGCGACAAACTTTGGGAGATAATGAAAAGGGAAAATTGGTTTTATATTGATATTGTGCTTTATAATTTTAAATTGTATTCAGTATTATTAATTACTTAGGTTTTAAGTGGGGGAACTAAAAATGATGATATCTTGTGATGCAAAGAACTGGCTGTCTGGCACATTACATATTGCAATCAAGCCAAAAAGATTATTTTGTGGGCAAGGGGAAAAGGGGGCTGAGTGAATAAAAGATCAATGTAAAGATCATAATCACATGTAATTTTCATATTTTATTGGAATACTTGCAAAATGTATTTTAATAAAAAATATTGTCCTTCTTTTAATGAAATGTCATTTGTTAACTCTAAGTTAACTGTTTCTATTATTTTCACTTACATTTAAGTTGATATTAAGTTTATTTTGTAAATATGAACACGTTTAGAATGTGATGTTTGAAGCGCATTAAAAAGATTGGATGGAGCCAGATTGAAAATTTCAAGTTTTGAAAAAAGGCTCTGTTTCTGCAAGCAAAGATGAGCTGTGGATCTCCACTTTGTGAAAAAAGTTTCCGAGAATTGCCATGGTCATTAAGAACATTTCTCAACACATGATTACAAAGAACTGAGGCATTTAATCATATACTGTACCTGATATGGTGAAATTTTCAGGAAATCTGGAGCAATCTTATTCTCTGTAGGACAAGGCTGGAAACCTTTTGAGCTTTCAGAAGACACTGCATGAGAGACTGTCATGCTACTATGCTAAATATATCCACAGTCACGTAACACAGCCCACTGCGTCAAGAATTACAGTCTGAAACTTTCGCCCAAAGTTCAGTTTTATTTATCATATGCAAGTTATCACTGTGTCAACATTGCAATTAAATGTGTTGGACAATAAACAGTAAATAGAGCCAGTAAAATAGGGAGCAGGAGCATGTATATATAATGAATATAAAAAAAATATTTCTATGTAAAAAATGTAGAATATACAAGTATGAAAAACAGCATGAGAATAAAAAGGAAACAAAAACAAACAAGAAGCAAATGTGAGGTCTAAGAACTTGTACATCTTAAAAAAATTTGAATATTGTAAAAAAGTTCAATATTTCATGACATTCCTTTCAGTAAGTGAAATCCATATATTATATAGATTCATTACACATAGAGTGTAATATGTCAACCTTTTATTCCTTGGAATTTCACTGTCTCAGAAAATTAGAATATTGTGAAAAAGTTCAATCTTGAGTCACACACTAATCAGCTAATTAACTCAAAACACCTGCAATGGTTTCCTGAGCCATTAAATAGTCTCAATCTGTGTCAGGAGGCTACACAATCATGGGAAACTCTGGTGGCTTGACAGATTGTCATTGACACCCTCCACAAGGAGGGTAAGCCACAAAAGGTCATTGCTAAAGAAGATGGTTGTGTCAGCAGCATTTGGGGGAGTTTCACAAGGAGAGAGAGGACTGAGGCTGGTGTCAATGGATTACAAGCCACTACGAACAGAAGAATCCTAGACATGGGCTACAAATGTCACATTCCTCATGTCAAACCACTTTTGAACCAGAGACAACATCAGAAGCATCTCACCTGAGCTAAGTAGTAAAAGCACTGGACTGTTGCTCAGTGGTCTATTTTGCATATCTTCTATGGAGTATTGTCAAGAGGAAGATGAGAGACATCAGACCCAACAATGCAGACGACCTGAAGGCTACCATTTCACGCTGCATTGATGCAGTAATTCATGCAAAAGGAGGCCCAATGAAAGATTGAGTGCATAGGAATGAACATACTTTTCAGAAACCCGACATTTCTGTTTAAAATATCCCTTTTTTATTGATCTTATGTGATATTTGAATTTTCTGAGAGGGTGTTATTATCTGAAAGCTATAAATCATCTAAACTCCAAGAAATAAAGGCTTGACGTATTTCATTCCATGTCTAATGAATCTATGTAATATATGATTTTCACTTTCTGAAAGGAATGTCAGGAAGTATTGAACTTTTTCATGATATTTCATTTTTTTAGATTTACCTGTATAATGTATGTATAATGACCAGTTAATACAACACTTCCACATCAGGTACAGTGAAGATAGAAGGATTAATGTGACTTCAATTCTATATAGAAACTGCTGAGTTCTTTGAACCTGAGCTCATCTCAGATTGCCCAAAAAAGTCTAAGCTTGCTGTGGTTAGATAAGTCCATCATCAAAGATCTCTTTGCCAAAAATGAAACTGACCACTCAGACTTTTATCAGTGAAAGATGCAAAAGCCAAAGTTTTTTCATTTTATATGGAATTGTATTTTCAAATTTTAGAGACATAATCTGCCGCCCAGGTGATGTCTTTTCAAGAGAAATGTATGGTTCATTCAAAGACGGGTCTCATTCTGCATGTGCTACAGCAGCGTGGCTTCATAGACATCTAGTACATGAGCTTGACTTGCCTGCCAACAGTCCATATCAGTCTCATACTGAAAATGTATGGAGCTTCATGAGGAAGATAATAAAGACAATTGCCAGCTTAGACTTGAGCAGTCTTATATAAAGCAAGACTGGGCAATAGTCTCCTTCGTTCCCAAACAAATAAAGTGTAATTAAGAGCACAGGTGATCTTACACAGTAGTAAATGTGCCTCTGTCCTAACTTTTTTGTGTGTTGCATGCATCAAATGCTAAATTTGCTTGTATTTACAAATGTTTATCAGTGAAAACATTGTAAATGTTTTATGACTTAAAAAATGATTTACCTTTATAAATGTTCAAGTTTTAACAAATGTTTGTAAGCCATGCATGTAAGTTGCTATTTACCATCCTTAACTAACCAGATGGTTTTTTTAATAATCACTCATTTAACATGTTAACATGTATGTAAAGAAGTATTGTCTGAATGCCCTCATTCTGTTGCAAAAAAGATATATTTAATAAAAAATAATTGGCCAGAAATGACCTCAGAATGACTGCATGTTATATCTATCTTATGTCACTTTTGTTTTAAGTGAAGTGCTGGATCATCAAAATATATTTGCAATTTTTCTTTATCCATTTGTAGACAAGATGGAGCGAACACCAGTAAAAGCCAGCTGCCCCAAATACGACCAGGCGCTCACCAGCAAAGAGTTCATAACTAAGTACCAATCAGCCATCACTCAGGAATTAGAATTACCTGACAGCCAGTCATCGAGTCAAGACGATGCAGATTCCTTGGAGCAAAACACTGTGTCTGAGGTGGAGGAACAGTTGAGTTGAGGAGATCAGACTTTTAACACAGTTAAAAGTTAAAACACCCAAGTTACACAAACAAGGACGCAGTATAATTTATGCAAATCAGTGTTCTAAACCAAAAACTACTGAAAATAATTACAGGGCACAGAATTAGACAGGATCATTGGTGAATAGAGTATTTAGATTTCCTGCATAATGTAATAATATTGTCGTGCTAATGGTTACAATGTTACAGTTAGTTTAACTTGTATGCACCTCGTATCATGTATGTGTGTTATTTAGCTACCAAACTAAGTGAAAGTGGCAGTACATAAGAATTCATTAAAGTTGAAATGGTACTTTTGCTGAATACTCTTGAATATCATTTAAGATGAGCCAATCCCAGTACCGCTTACAGTTACTTGAAAGCAAGTCTTTAACCATCTTTTTAAAAAAAAGATTTGTTTAGACAGGCAGCAGTTAAGGTTGACCTCCCCTTGGCAGCATTAACCTCACCCAGGTGCTTCCTGCAGCTGTGGATCAGACCTGCACATTGTTCAGGAGGAATCTTAGCCCATTCTTCCTGCTAGAACTGCTTTAGTTTGGTCATATTCTTTGGACATCTCATGTGAATGGCTTTTGTACATCTGGATGGCTGGTAGTTTTAAAAATCACTTTGTTATCCGTTCTGTAAATCAACCATTCTTTATTGTAGATCTGAAAGCTCTTTTTGACTGAGGCACTGCTCATATCCTTTTGTGGAGCAAATTTAAAAAGTTGTAGTTGTTTTTATCAGTTATTTTAAGTTACCGCACCTCCAAACTCATTTTCCTAACAAGCCTCCAGGTATGCTAACACCTGACTGTGATTAGCTTATTTGATGTCATAAACTCAAGGGTTCACAAACTTTTTTCATTAGCAATATGAGTTGTTTATGGTATTTCTCAATAAAGACATAAAAAGATCAAAATTTTTTGTTATTATTTTGGGCACATTATATTTTTCTATAGTCTTGACTTAGATTAACATTTTATGACAAATTAATGCAGGAAACCATGAAATTCCAAAAGATTCACATACTTTTGTGTGTGTGTGTGTGTGTGTGTGTGTGTGTGTGTGTGTGTGTGTGTGTGTGTGTGTGAGAGAGAGAGAGAGAG
>JBBIGC010135920.1:0-22643 GCA_037576955.1 Lepidarchus adonis
GAGAGAGAGAGAGAGAGGGAGAGAGAGAGAGAGAGAGAGAGAGAGAGAGAGAGAGAGACCCCACTAAGTTAAGCTGAATCACTCAGACTAAGGCAATGTTAGACCTAAAGGAGTCCTATATGCTGGAACCTGGAATGGCCTTGCAAGTTGTAGATAAGATTCATTACAACATGAAGAAAAAAGCTTTATGTTTTTCAGCAGCATAAGCCCCAGAACTACTCAGCGATTCCTGATGCAAAACCAGCTTTGGTTTGGTAATTTAAAGCACATTTAACAATTTCTTCAGCTCAGGGCTGCTGTGTTTTAAGACCAGCACCAACCCGAGAGGAATATTACATACTCAAGAGTTAATCACAGTATAATTCCCTTTTGGACTGCTTTTTTTGAAGGATAAAACATTAAACCCATTTAACGGAAGCCTGCATGCTAAATGACTTTACCTTCTGGCTCCTTTGCGCAGGCTAATTGAACATGCTAACTCCGTTTCAACTGGTTGACCCAAGATGGTTCTGCATCAGCCTGTTGAAATATGTTCCAAATTAGTCAATTGGCACTTGATATCAGTTGGTATCAGAAACATAAGGCAGCTTCACAATGTAGAGAAGTAGACAGAAGGAACGCAATATTGGTGCTGTCTGGAAAAAAATATCCATTCTTGTAATTATTTTATACATATCATAATTTCATACCATAAAACCAACTTGACATTAACATTAACTTTCATTGAAATAATTGTTTTTTCTTAAAATGTCTTAAAATGTACCCTTCAATTTAAAGGAACTAAGTGAGATTGTAAAATGCTTAGAATAAATAATAGGACTGTTTTTAATGTATGTATTTTTTAAGGTAGTGTCAGGTGTCTAGAGAGCAAGGAAAACATTGTCTGCATGTGTCAAAAATCCATTATGTGTTAACTGTTCTTTTTAAATGAATAAATGAAACATTATTAATATTACATATATACATACACTTATTTATGTTATTTAGCTTGCCACCCATCCTGCAAGGAATGTTCAGGTCCCTCTCAAGCAGACTGCACGGTGTGCCCCCCTCATGCCAGCCTCCACAATGGCTACTGCAGGACCAGCTGCCCTGAAGGACAGTACCTCAATGCTGTGGGCTACTGTAATGGTTAGTACACCTGTCTGCTACCTGTCATTGGGCATGAGTCTGGTTTGAGCCAACATGAGTCTGCTTTGGATTTGCTTTATGAGGCTAATGTAACTAGTATATAGGAAATTGCAGTGCGCTAACTGCTAACTGTCTAAATCAGTGCATACTCCCTTCAGAACACAAGAAACTGTTGAGTAATCTTCCCCAGACTTACATCTGTGGTTTCTGACACTGTGATATGGAGATGCCAACAAGTAACATCTGTTATTCCTGTTGGGATACGAGGACAGTTTGGTCTGTTTTATCACTTTAAGCTTTAAATATGCCTAAACATATACATTGACATGACAACATCCTGCAGTGACTTTGTTTTTGCCACAGTGTGTTTAACCATTATACATTTTTGTATACATACATACATACATACATACATGATGAAAAAAGTATGTGGACACCCAACCATTGCACCTACATGGGCTTACTGGACATCCCATTTTAAAACTATGGGAATTAAGATGCAAAGAAAGGTTTTAACTTTGTAGTGAAGTGAATGTAACTGTTTATCATTGTGAACACACCATTACACTGCAACGAAATGAGACCTTTGCATTTAACCAATCACATGCAGCAGGCAGCCACCAACAGCACCCAGGGAGCAGTGAAGTGGGGACGGTACCTTGCTGGTGCCCAGGTCATGCAACAGGGGATAGATCCTTTTTACATGTTACATGCTTCAGCACTCAGCAGTTACTCTCTGTAAGGTTCTGCTATAGCTCCTAGATGCTTCCATCTTTAGGGAAACACTGACCCCTAAAATTAACAATTCCACTGGAAAGGAAAGGTAAGAACACTCACTCATACTGTTAGTTCAGTTTCTTTCTGTAGTTTATTTCTGTAGGTCTTTATCAGGTGATCTTGAGATACGGTTGAGTGTACACCTTTTGACTATTCACATAAGGGTTTGTTATGTCTCAGGAAACAGGCCTTATCTTTCACAGATGTGCATAAAGTTTTTGTTTTGTAATGTCTGAACAGAAACGCTGGTAAATTGTGATAGACCATCAGATAGAAAGTAGAGCGTGATGGTCTACAAGTCTGAACGTATACTAAAAATTAGGAAAAAGAGAAAGCTGCTCTGTGAAAAATTTATGGCATATTTATATCAATTTTAACTCATCTAAAGAACCTTTCATTGGGTGATTCATAAAAGCTACATTTTAAACATGAAATGTGTCAGAATGAGGAATCTTATTAAAGTTAAAAGAACCACTGCATTATCTTAATGTTCCTGGAGAAACCCTGATAGAGAACGTTATGTGAGATTTCTTTTTATCTTTCAAAACCCTTCTCACATCTTATTTACTTAAATGCTTCTTTAGTATAGTTACTCAAAGAACAACTTTTTAAGAGTGAACAGAACATAAATAGTTAATAAATAATCAATAGGGTCTGTTCTCAATCTTAATGTCAACTAGGGCGGCAGGTGGAGAGCGTGGTGGTTGTTGCTCTTTGGGCAATCAGCGCTGATGCATTCCACCTGGTGTGAAAGCCATATCGGTGTTATTGTTCCTATTCGCCACACGTTTCATCAGTCGCTCTGACTGGCATGGCTGCAGTTCTTCCAGTTGGCTATGTGAGAACCCATCAGTAATTTGGGAATCGGTTCTTGGGTTTATCCCGTGGACTGTCTGTCCCCTAGCAGTGAACTGATGTCCCTGGGGTCTCCCTGGTTGAGGAGCCACACTCGTACTCCACCAGTCAAGGAGGTGCACTTCTGAGAGAAGAGGAGGCCCACTCCACTACAGGGAGGCAGCGATGGCTCAGCCAAACTCACCAGGATTGAATGCCTTCCGGGCAGGTCTGAGCTACACAGGAGCCCCTGGTCAATCTTGACTCAAAATAAAGAAAAAATGGCAAGCTGCTAAGCTTATATAAACTTAGCTTTCCTATTCTCACCTACCTCTAACTAGGCCTCTAACAAGTATAATATGGTGCAGCATTAAATTTTTAATAGGACCAGTTGTATTGGATTAAATGCACAATCAGCAATTACATCTCAGCAGCTTCAAAAATGTCTACATCATCATCAGCTGCAGAAACAGACAGACATGGGAGCATGATTATGATGCAAACAAATTGATTGAAAAACCCTAGATTTGATTACACCACAGAAGGAGAGAGGAAAAGAAAACAGAAGCTATTTAGCGGGCGACGTGTCCTCTCTTCTGCCCAGTGCCATTAATAAAAGATGCCTGGTGGGCTTTTTCTGGGAGGCACATTTCATCTGTCCCACATAATCACATGTTCCCATCTCCCCAGCCTACACTGAGATAGCCTGTTACACAAGCTGCTGTGCCAAAGGCCACTGTAACTCACTGCCTCAGACTACTTTTCCATATCTGAGCACTTTTTTCTGCCTGAGATCAGACCCGTCAGCATGTTCTCTCAATCTACTCCACTGTTAAGTAGGGTAACTTCAGGGTTATAACAGTTCTTCGGATAAGTAGACATGGCGTTTGCACAGTGCTTATTTCCAGTGGAGGATGTCCCATCCACACATGCTACTTAATTAGGAACTTTTAAAACGTGCTGGCGTACAGTTACTGACAGTTATGTTTGAAACTAGAGACTATATTTACACATTTTTAGAAATTACACATGTTATACTTCAATGCTTTCAACTTTGCTACAACATGGAAAAAAAAAACTTTAAATCTTTTTACATACCTATCAGCCAACATTGCAACCACTGACAGGTGTATGTTGAATATTTAATTTAATTACAATGGTAACTGGCCATTGGAAGGTAGCAAATGAACAGTCATTTTTTGAAGTTAAAAGCAGGAAAATGGGGAAATGTAAGAATCTGTGCCACTTTGACAAGGGCCAAATTGTGATGGCTAGAAAACTGGGTCCCTGCATCTCTAAAACAATGTCTTATTCTAGATGTGTTGTTATTAGAACATACATAAAATGAAGAACAGCCCATGAACATGAAAACGTTGTTAAATTTGTCTTATTATTTGTAGTATTTATAACTGATAACTAATAGAGCTCAGTGAAAGCTACATACCATAGGGCTATTTAAAATGTGCTCAAATCAAAATCAAAATATTGGTAGAACAATGTTGACAAGCCAAGCCAAATTTTATTTCTATAGCACTTTTTACAACTGACATTGTCACAAAGCAGCTCACAGAGCCCCTAACAAGCAAGCCAAATTCAACAGAGGCAATGAAAAGCTCCTTAAACTGTAGGAAGATCATCCAATACACCAGGATCTGCCCCACTCACTTCTGCACCGTTGAACTTTCTTCCTCTTGCCCAACTATCTTGATCAGCTATGGCCCCTACTGATCATCACCACATATTAATTTCACCTTTTGTTCATCTTTTGACTGGTTTACTTTACTACCATCCAGTGACAACCAGAGCGTTGGTTCCGCCCAAGGTGTCTTCCTCAGTTCAGGGAGTTTTTCCTTGCCTCTGTTGCCTTTGGCTTGCTCATTAGATGCTCAGACCCGAACCTTGTAAGGCTGCTTTGTGATAATGTCAGTTGTAAAAGCTCTATAAAAATAAAACTGAATACAATTCAATTGAATTTTGGGAGAAACCAAGGTTCAGAAGGGGAACCCATCCTCCTCTGTTTGACACTGAATAGTAATAACAGACAAAAGTAAAGAAAAATAAATAAAAAATACATTTCAGTTTGAAGAGGTGTCAGCACAAGTTCCTTGTGTACAGGTGGGCCTCATTTAAATATGATCCGTTAGTTACAAGAACATCATTCTAGTTTTTAGTCTTCAGAGTTGTGTTTATACACCACTAGTATGACAGAGGTATGCTGGCAGATCTTATAAAGTAGCCAGTGAGTAAACAAAATTTGTATTTCTAATAAGCTGAATGGTTAGTGTACATTCCATCCAGTCAAGTTCTTGACAAAGAACTGGTATTTTTGTTCTACCTGGCAGTAAATCTCTACTGATTCTGAGAAAGCTAATTTAGCAGTCCCACTGCAAGGTGACCTTGGTGGATTGGTTCTGAGGTAAGCACACTGGAACATGGCCTTCATTTCTACAAGGGTGCAGTTGGATGGATTTATTTGAGCTATATTTTTTCATCGGGTCTGCGGTTTTCACTTTAACCTCATGTCCAGTTTCTGGTTGAATGCTTTTTTAGAGATCAAGATTTGTCTTCGTTCTTCAGGGTTCTCAAAGTCTAGACTTGGTTCCCCCTGCCCTATACACGTTTGAGTTATTTCTTCAATCCTGCCTCAGAGATAGAAAAGAGCCAAGGCATCCATGTACCAAATTATGTCTGATATTGGTGGTCATTTGGGTCCTGAACTCTGAATCAATGCGGTAAAGATGGCTAATGATAGATGCAGGGAAACAGATGCGCTACTGTCTGTAATTGTAAGCTACTATGTGCACCTGTATTGTAAATAGAGCTGTAAAAGATACAGTTGGCATAGATACAAGGTAGGTATACGTGATGAAGTTGTTTATCTGTGTTTCTATGCTTACATAGGCTACACGTAGCATGAGCATAAGTTAACGTTAGCTTTGAGGTTTTTTTTTTATTCTAATAACTTTATTGATTCTTCACATATGCAATTTTAGAACAATGTGTAGTGAAATATACCATATAAGGCAGTGAGGACACACCTCTGAAGCAGTGGCAGCATTTGTTGTGGCGCCCAGGGAGCAGTTGAGGGTTAGGGCATGTGAGTCGATCGCAGAGCCCTGCCTTTCAAAATTAACTCTAACGCACATGCGAGACAGCGAAACATAAAAACCATAGTGTGGGCAGATCGCATGTCATTTTTTAAAAAAGGGTGTTAGCCTATCATCCATTCCCACATTTTATTTTTTTTTGCATTTTTATTGTTGTTAGATAATTTTGACTTGGTCATTTTAAAAGTGCAAAAAATGTGGACACCCCTGCTTTAACACAACTGTCTTGTTTCTGTAAACTAACCAGTGACTCTTCATTCCCAAACCCACTTCTCCAACTATTAGGCCATGGCTTTAACTACTCTAAGACTACAAGGGAGGCTCTGCTTTCTCTAACATGTCAGAAAATAAATGCTCAAATATGCACTTATATTTATATTACTTTTAGAAACATGTTCAACTTCGCGCTCGTTCATATTCATCTATTTATTGTAGACTGTCTGACGCAATTGACTTCTCGTACATTTCCGTGGCAGCAAAGTGCATTGACACATATATTGACACATATATTGGCTGATAATATAAACTATTCCGGTTTGTATACATACTTTAAATTCGTTTAAAATCATTCTTGAATTTGCTTTTTTCAGCTTTGTAAATGAGTTTTTTCATTCAAATCTTCAAAGTAGCTTGTGGAAGGAGACTAGCCAGCTAGCAAGCTGTACATAACGGTACAATTACTGTTCACTTGCTTTTGGAAAAGCCATGTAATAATCTTCCTCATGAGGAGAGACTTAAACAGCAGGACCAACGAACACCCAAGACTGATTTGGTGTATAAATCAGGGGAAAATAACAGGTCTTTTCAGCTCTCCTGGTATGACAAGGTGAACTGACTGACTATAAGTGCTGTGACAAAATATATACGGTTCATGTACAAATAACATACATAAATTTTATGATGAAGGCTTAAAATGAGCTTCCCTAGCACTTACCACTGTTACTTATAGACCACTGGTCAATACGGATGCAGTGTTGCCCTAGTGGTTAGGACCTCAACTTTGGACTCAGAAGGTTACAGGTTCAAGTCCCAGCCCCGGTACCACCAAGGAACCCTTGAGTAAGCTACTGCTCCCTATGCACTGTTGATGGCTTCCCCGTATGAGTGATGGGTTAAATTCAGAGGTCACATTTTGTTGTGGTGCACTTTGTATGATTAAATGTGTTCAAAATGACAAATAGCCCCTTTTCACAGATACGTCTTGGTTTATTTTATTAATTGTGTTTTGGTTGGGGATTTTTTCTGATTTTCTTCCCAAAATTGCCATGTCTGACTCCCCCCACTTGCAAAGTCACCCATAGTCACACAATAACCAACACTGAGAGGGACACATGAACCCAGCCATCTCATCTTTTCCAACTATTGCTACAAAGACAGCAATAACCACTAATTGCATCAGCTAACAGATTCAAACACTGGCTAGGCATTGTGCAGAGTGATAATATGAAGAGGGAAGGATATCCTACCCACCCAGAAAGCAAAGCTAATTGTGTTCTTGGCCATGGGTGGCAGTAGTACTACTGAGGTTTGCACTTGCGATTTTCCAGTGATAGGACCAATGAGTGTATATAAAGGTGGAAAGTGTATCCTGTCAAAAAAGAGATCTAGTGTCCCTAATGGCTACAGTACAGCATGTAACACCCATTTCCATGTACGTCAATGACAAAAGATCATTTATCAGTAGTTTTCCACAGGTTTCCCAGGTTTCTTGTCTACACTACCTTTCCTTTCACAGTCTCTAACTGAAACTGCTGCTTTGAACCATGCTGAAATTTGTGCAGCACCAGAAGAGCTATAATGTGACTAGATCAGGAGAGTTTCAACACTATGAGTGAGATTGGGGTCCAGTGGTGTTTTCTGTGTGTTCTTAGTGAGCAGTGTTATTTTTGTCCCTCACTACTGAGCACACCTGCCTACTGGTATGCTGCTCCTGTATGTGCTCTTGTGCATGGTGAAGAGGACACACATCATTTAGAATCTATAGAGCTCTCACATGCTATTACACACCTGACACACACACACACACACAACGTGCAGTGCTCCTAGGAGAAATTCCACTCTGCTCAGCTGCACAGTCTCACAAAAAAAACAAACCCTTATTGGATTGGATTATTCCCCAGGTTCTTTTCATCAGCCTTGATTTGGCTATAGAAAAGTGCACTGCAGCCAATCACTGCAATCAAGGTTAGCTGTTTTTTCTCACTTGACACGAAGGTGAGGATTGATTTTTTTTTAGTAATCGTACCAAAACCCCATTTTTTAAAACCCATTTTAAACGCTTTTTATTCCTTCAGTAGACAGTTTCTGATACTGTACCTTTAAGACTTGCTGCCTTGAATTAGGCCTCATTCTGATAATCATTGTGGATAAGCAAGACTAAGCTCCTATTTGGCTGAATAGGCTTACCGGTATATATGCAAATGCATTGGGTTTTAGTGACATCCCAAAAACAAAACAAAAGTCACAGCAAACTGTTTCTTTATATGGCCTGTGAAGACAAGAATAAAAAGTGCATTTTGAAATGTCAACAGTATTTTTATATCTTGTTTATTACTTTAATTAAATGAAAAATAAGCAAAATTAAGTTTTCCATGAAATGGGCCCATTAGCATCTAGATTAACAAACACTGTTACACTGTAGTTACTCTGCTTGTATTTTATGAGATACTGTTTCTTCCACTGAAAAAGTTGACTTTGCCTTCAGGAACATCTGAGCTCTTTTTCTAGAAGGTTACTGATGTTCAGAAAAGTCTGAATAATGTGTTAAAGAAAAAATAAAACAATATTTTGTAAGCCTGGGTGGGTGGGGTTAACAAAATTCTTTTGTTATTTGGGGGAGAGGTGTTGGATAAAACCATTGATCTTAGTGCTTTTCTGTTTGCACAGTGCACCGTACATAGCAGCAGCTCTGATCTGGTTGGAGGTGGTCCTGTGATTGTTCTTTTCCACCAATGGATGAGGTAGAAGGGCTGATTAATTGTGCAACAGTGGAAGAGCTACAGGCAGTAATTTTAGTTCAACAAAGTGTCTTGATAAAGAACAAAACAGGATGGCCTTTAGTGAGACAATGGCCAAATAGAAGATGCCTGCATTCTCGCCTTTGAGACTGGTCTTTATGGTTGCTGTGGGCCTCTTTAGAAGTGTGTTTGAGCTGTGTTTGGGTTACTGTGCACACTCTTCGTGCTTGTACAGCTCCCTCTCCCTGGATCAGATTTAAAGGCCAGTAAGGATAAAAAGATGAAAACATTGTTTTATTCACTTAGCACATTGCAGTGAAAAAAGGGGCTTTGTGTCATGCATAGTGCTCTAATTTCAGAATTCTATATTCAGCCTTTTCTGTCGGTATGTGACTGTTCCATTCAGCTAACACTGAACACAGTTCAAAGCTTTTCCCTCCATTCATGCCCAGATAAATGAAAATCTAGCACTGCTGGCAGTATTTATTACACTTGTTTGTGCTTTCTCTCTTGGTTTCTTTCTCTCTTTCTTTTACTCTGAATTTAATTACTCTTCATTTCAGTGCTTTATTGACATAACAGATTGTGCTTTATTTGCACCGGCAAAGCTTGGCAAGCAAAGTTCGAAAATATTATAGATTAATTGAGTGTTTGAACTAGAACTTAAATAAGAAAAACTGTACTAAATGTAAAAATGAGAACTGTGAAGGTTGTGTATTACTCACAGTGATGTTGCAATAGGTAAAAATGTATCATACAAAGCAAGATAAGATAAGATGTCTGAAGCTTTGTCAATAAGAAGTGTTTGTTAGATAGAAAAGTTATGAAAAGGTTTGGAAGACAAGCTGAGGAATTTGCACCTTGAATGCAAAACCACCTTGTGACTGCCAAGGACAAGAAAATCATTCTGGCACATGAATAGTGTTGTGTTATTCTATTAATTATTAGAAAAGACCTAGAAGCTGATGTTCGACAGCCAATGAGAAAACTGAAGAAGACAACAGGCTGATTATTACAGTAATACAATGATACCCCCTCCTACTTTGAAAAACAAATGATAAATGTTTTGAAATGGCCTTCGCCATTCCTAAACTACCTCTGAATATTTCTGAAGTCAGGGGTTTCAGACAATTTGCAAACAACTTTAGGGACGGGGCATGGTAATAATGTGTGGCTAAGGAGCACTTAGCCTGTGTAAACCAACATGACCACATGGCATGAATTTCTGTTATGAAAGTGGAATTCAGGATATCATCCCTGAATGTGGGATTAATTATTATTTTGCTTCTTTTTTATGTGTTTGAATGCAAATTGCAACAATACAAAAGGCAGTAAAATGGTACATACATAAGTGAATAGTCAGCTCTGTCTATGGACTGTCCCATCAAGTTACTGAAAAACAATACTCTCTCTCTCTATTTCTCTCTTTATCTCTATCTCTCACTCTTTTCCTCCCAGAGTGCCAGCAGGGTTGCCAGCGTTGTACAGCAGATCTGCAGCTTGGCTCTGGGACAGTGTGTCTGTGGTGTAAGGGGTTGAGGATGCTGCTGCTGGGAGACCACTGTGTAGAGCACTGCCCACCAGGACACTACAAATACCATGGAGCCTGCAAAAGTGAGTGAGATTTTTTATAGCTCTTTATTTATCCACTCACTTTAAGACAACAGAAGGGTTTTTGAGCCATTAGACGTCACTGGCTCAATTGTTTTCCTCTCTATTTATTTTTTGTTGTACAAACCTGTATACACACTCAGCCCATAATAAAGTGCATAGATCTATTACTTGGAGGCTGGGATTTCATATCCTGGATGCAATTATCTCTGGATCTTTGTGCATTAGCGCAACACAGACTATATTGAGAGGATGCTATATTTATTTTTATCGGACAGCATGATATATTATATGTTTTAATACAGGATTTTAACTCTGCTGCCATATAAAATATTATGATGGGCTTTAAAACCTCAGCTATCAGACTACTGTGTGTGTGTGTGTGTGTGTGTGTGTGTGTGTGTGTGTGTGTGTGTGTGTGTGTGTGTGTGTGCTCATAAATATGACTTGATATATTGTGAGTTAATTAGAAGAGCATAGTTTTGGGTCTAGATTTGTTCAACTGCATCACCAGCACACTTGCTTTTAATTTTTTGCCTTTAATTGAAGACTTGATTATATTATGTTATTTGTATATATTCAGTATTTTTCAAACGTTTTTTTTACAAAATGCATGTACATTTATATATATATATAAGGCACAGTCCGGGTGGATAGTGGACCACTTAACCCAGCAGTGACACTGATGTATGTAAATACACAAGCAACACCACTGTGTATGACACCCATCAGCACCTAACACTTCCATGCCACAACCATGTCAGTGTCACTGCTGCCCACCATATCCGTAGCAGAACTGTGGTCAGAAGCTGACCAGTGGTGTAGAAGACAGGGGGCAACTGACAGACTGTTTAACCACAGATGTGCTACACAGAAAACAGCGCAGCGTCAGGTCCTGAAATCGTACCTTGTTAATAATATCTATTCTTTGACCTGTAGGATAACATCTTTATTCCTACTTTTCCCAGAATGCCACAATTCTTGTGCGGACTGCAGCGGGGAGGGACCTCAGGCCTGTACTTCATGTTTGAACCCTTCTGTGCTCTCCACATCCAGCATGTGTACAGCTCAATGCCCCATTGGATACTATGCTGATGAAAATCGTGTGTGTAAAAGTGAGTACTCCAGTATGATATGCAATAAACACAAGCATGCTATTTATAGTATTGCTTTCACTGGTCCTGTACCACCCCATCCTGTTTTCCTGTAGAAGTTGTGTGAAACTGGAGTTGAAAAATGTTAAAGCACTGCATTGTCCTAATTAATATGTGTGCCTCATTAAGAGTTAATTAGTGGAGTCTTTCCTCGTTAATGCATTTTAGGTGTTAGGAGCGTTCAATAGGTATTGTTTCATCCTGTTTTTACTTTCATTCTAAATTGTAGAAAAAATGGAAGGATAGAAGGCAGAAAGGCAGACACACAGGCTGCTCATTTAATTAATGGCCCTGTGTATCCATTTATGTGTATGTTTGTTTAAACCTAAAGCAGCAGTAGGTGAGGACCCAAATAACTGAATATACAGTTTTGTGCACACATATTAAATTATTCCACGAAAAGTCTTATTGTTTAAAACAAAGTTTTTGCTCATAAATGTGACTTCATATATTTCAAGCTAATTAGAGGAGCATAGTTTTGAGTGTTCGTCTGCATCACCAGCACACTTGCTTTTAGTTTACTAAAGACCTGATTGTGGTTGTAACTAACTAACTAGGCTACCTTGGGTTAAGTAAACACATTGTAACATTTCCAGAATGCATCAGGTTTCTGCAGATGTTCTGTTGCATACTTTTGATGTTGGATTTTTTATGGGGATGCAGGTAAACCACATTGTCTGATTTTTAAAGAATTTATTTGCAAATTATGGTGGAAAATAAGTATTTGGTCACCTACAAACAAGCAAGATTTCTGGCTTTTACAGACCTGTAACTTCTTCTTTAAGAAGCTCTTCTATCCTCCACTCGTCACCTGTATTAATGACACCTGTTTGAAGTCATTATCAGTATAAAAGACACCTGTTCACAACCTCAAATAGTCACACTCCAAACTTTACAACTGTGGGAGCAATTATTAAAAAATGGAAGACCACCGATAATCTCCCTTGATCTGGGACTCCATGCAAGATCTCACCCCGTGGGGTCAAAATGAAGACAAGAGCGGTGAGCAAAAATCCCAGAACCACCTAGTGAATGACCTGCAGAGAGCTGGGACAAAGGCTACCATCAGTAACACACTACGCCGCCAGGGACTCAAATTCTGCAGTGCCAGACATGTTCCCCTGCTTAAGCCAGTACATGTCCATTTGAAGTTTGCTCGAGAATGATCCAGAAGAGGATTGGGAGAATGTCATATGGTCAGATAAAACCAAAATAGAACTTTTTGGTAAAAACTCTACTTGTCGTGTTTGGAGGAGAAAGAAGCTGAGTTGTATCCAAAGAACACCATACCTACTGTGAAGCATGGGGGTGGAAACATCATGCTTTGGGACTGTTTTTCTGCAAAGGGAGCAGGACGACTGATCCGTGTAAATGAAAGAATGAAAGAATGGACCATGAATCATGAGATTTTGAGTGAAAACCTCCTTCCATCATTAAGGGCAATGAAGAAGAAACATGGCTGGGTCTTTCAGCATGACAATGATCCCAAACACACCGCCGCAAGTGGCTTCGTAAGAGTCAGCCTAGACAGTCTACCTCTTGAAGCTCATCGAGAGAATGTGTGCAAAGTAGTAATCAGAGCAAAGGGTGGCTATTTTGAAGAAACTAGAATCTAAAACATATTTTCAGTTATTTCACCTTTTTTTGTTAAGTACATAACTCCACATGTGTTCATTCATAGTTTCGATGCCTTCAGTGAAAATCTACCAGTGTAAATGGTCAAGAAAATAAAGAAAACACATTGAATGAGAAGGTGTGTCCAAACTTTTGGCCTGCACTGTATATAATGTTTTTGCAGGATTTTTACCCCTTTGCTGTGTGTGTGTATTTACAGAGTGTGACCGGCAGTGTCTGACCTGTGAAATGGCTGGAGTTTGTACATCGTGCAGAGAGCCGGCTAAGGTCCTGCTGTTTGGCGAGTGTCAGTACGAGAGCTGCGCACAGCAGTATTACCTCAACACCACCACACGCACTTGCAAGGGTGAGCTCTGTGATGTTCACATGCAGTTTGGTGTATCGTGTCTATGTTGCATTCTGTCTGAGCCGCCTGGTTCTCATTTAAAACTGTACACACTGCAGTGTGTTCAGAGGTTTGTATAATGAAGCTAGTCCACTTCAGTCCAGTCCAGCACAGTTGGGTAAATTTTGGAAACCAGTCCTCTAGGACCAGAGTTAGCATCTGTGTGATGTATGTCAGTGTGTGCTGTACCAGTCAAAAAATGATCTTGGCCTGATTCCAGGCAACTCCTGGTTTAATGTGCAGCCTGAATGAATTTTTTATGACAGTCCACATCAGATAAGGGAGTTCTACATATTGTACTGTCCACATAATCTCATATCATTCTTGCAGCTCAAGCTGATGCTGATTATGACAGATGTGCAATAATATAATTATAAGCAAGGCACAAGGACAGCAGAATATATTTTTGATAGGGTGGGCATTAGGGACCTGACTGGTTTGGTTCAGAGCGATGCATTAAGAAGCAGAGCCCAAGTTTATTAATATGATTTTGATACATGTAGACAGTAAGTGTCTCTGTTTTCATGGACATCAGCTTTCCAGGACAAGCCGAATACCCTTGGGTCATGTGTATCAGTGTGCAGTGTGCAAGAATAAAGGTTTTGCTTAGTTTTTTTTTACCCTCTAATATAATAATAGTAAAGACATCAAAACTAGCCGACCCAAATGAGGATGAGACAGTAAAACTAAAAAAAAAAGAAAAAGAAGTGTACACAAGTGTAGCACAAAATGTGGTTCTAAAAGATGAACAGTAGCCACTGATTTAATGTAATTGCAACTATTTATAGCCCCACCTGCTTTAAGGCACAAGGTTTACAAAGCACAGTGGAATAATATTTGTCTACAACTTATAAACAAAGAAAAGAATATAATGAAAAACACAAGAAAACAATAGAATAACAAATCAAAAATAGACATTACAGTGATAAAGAGACAGCAGTGTTAAAATGTAAATTTCTGTAAAATGTTCTGCAGTGTAATTTAGTTTTTTTATTACAGACTATGAAAATTTAATGTATTTTGTGTTATGTCTTCTCACACTTGAACAAGTGATCCTGAGATGTTCAGTCTTCTGTCTCACTACTATGCCAGCTGTCAAAGAAAGTGCCTCAAAGGTTTAGGTTTTGAGTTATCACAAATTTAACACAAGCTGAAAATATATCCAACCAAATGCCAGTTTCTTTTATCTGTAGTAAATAGAAAGAAAGGCACAAGTGTAATATATTCATTTAATATTGTATATTGTGTGATGCTACTAAGATTTTGTGCACACAAGCTATGAACTCCATATTTAAGTATGTGCACAGACATTCAGACGGAATGTGTTCAAATGGCTAAGAAAATGTCTAGGACTTTCTGAAAAGATATTAATGATAAACATGTCTGTAAGATTGTGAATCACTTCCATTACTTCAGGTACGTCCAGACTTTGAGCAATGCTGGTGAGAACATGTTTCAGCCTCTGTGTGGAAGGGAGTGTCTTCTTGTTAAATATAATCACTATTTTTGTTTCATGGGCATTTTTTTACGCTCTCTCCTCTTTTGGTTCCATACAGCCGTCCAATAATGAGCGTGTAATGAAAGCCCCATTCCATGAAACTCCATTATGCTCCAATTACTCCTCAGCGTTGTCGCTGAAAAGTAAACCATGCATTAGGCTGCTGTTTGATCAAGGGACGGTGTTGTGTTTGTAATGACAGTTGAAGTCAGCTCTTTCATTACTGGATATCACAAAGTCTTTTAGAGGAAGTTATTGTTTGTGTTTCTTCATGAATACTTTCTGATCAAGGAGTGAGAGAGGGAGTGCTTTAATGAGATTTACTTACATCTGGCTCGCCCAATTCAAAGTACTCTGACTCCAGTGCTGAGGAAGCCTTGCTTATTAGGAAAATAGCAAAAAGATTAAAGGAAGGAAAGAACGAGGTTTCTGTACTGGAAGATGGAAAGGTGGGAGTGTGAGAGAAAGTGCCAAGCAAGGAGAAAGAGGGTTAAAGCTACAGTTGGGCAAAAAGTCGAATGTATCCTCTTAGCCAAAAATGGCTAATTAGTCAAACATATTTAGTCTGGTCTTTCAGTTTTTCACCAGAGCAACTAGTGCTAATAATTAGCATTCTTCAATCCAGTGCATAAATCATCACACCTAGGGGTTGGATAGAATCAGGGATGTGGGAAGTAGGGCATTGTTCAGTGTAAATACTGGTATTTTCGTTGTTGGTGCCTTTAAAATGCATCTAAAAGCATTAAATATAATGGTAATCGATTTTTTTATTGCTGTTTTTTGATGCATTTTTTCCATCCAAAATATCTAGACAAGGGTGGCTCTGTGATATATAACTGCAGCAGGATAAAAAAACACTTTATTTATCCCCTGAGGGAAATTAGAAAAAGGATTCTGTGCGCCAACAGTTCTCTGGCTGTACACTAGCAAGATGGAGCTTCAAAGTATCTGTTTGTTAGTAAAGTGGTTGGAGATTGTGTGCAGAAATGATGGGCAATAGGAGCAATAAGAAAAGGGAAGACAGAGGGAAGGCACTGACCGTTGGAGTGCGGTCTACCAGTGTTTAGTGTTTGATTATTTATGCCTGGAGGAGGGTGAGAAAAGGTCAGTGGATACTGTGACTGCTTCTTTTTGGTTTTCTTTGTTTGTTCATAGAGCTGTTTTATCTGTGTGGTGTTGGTGTGATGTTAAAGGTTTTGCTGTCTGGATAGCTGCAGAAGAGCTATTACTTTTTTAATGGAGTAGATGTCAGAATTCTTGAACACACGAAACTCGCCTGAAAGCTTCAAATAGCACATTTCAAGGCTACCTACCATGCAATCCGATATTACACTGTTTTTTTTATATGCATCAATAAAATAGACCTGCTGTGAGAAAAATGAAGATGGAAATCAATTCTGAGGTCTGCTCGGAGGAAAGGAATCTGAGGCAGCCAATCTGAGAAGGAATACTTTGTTCAGACTGTGATATTAATAGTACAGAAAGAAAGCACTTCTGAAAAGCACACCAACAATCGCTTTGGAAGAGA
The DNA here is from genome assembly GCA_037576955.1 of Lepidarchus adonis. Classification (NCBI taxonomy): domain Eukaryota; kingdom Metazoa; phylum Chordata; class Actinopteri; order Characiformes; family Lepidarchidae; genus Lepidarchus; species Lepidarchus adonis. The sequence continues at coordinate 16,618 of JBBIGC010135920.1, forward strand.
AATAGAAATGGCCAAGGATGACAAAACTGACCTTCAAACAGCAGAGAAACAGAGTGTATCTGTCTGTATAGCAGTGGAACGAAAGATGCTACAATAAAACATCCTTTTCTGTATGTACATGCATTAACAAAACACCTTATTACAGACCACGTCAATCAAATAGTTTCGTTTTGACGCCTAAATGTTATTTAAAGCTACACTAAGCAATCACTGTATATGTGAAAGGAAGGAAGTTGCATACATTTTGTGTACCAATACCTGCCTAGGAAAAAAAACGAAATTCATGTTTTAGGAGTAGGAAGTCATTGTCCCATCTCACTGCTATAAAGCTGTTTACTCTTCTCAAAAGCCTTAACACTAGATGTTGGAACATTTCTTCGAGAATTTGATTGCATTCAGACAGGCACTGGTGTGGGATGTTTAGTTCTGGATCCCACACCAGTCCAACTCACCCTAAACTCCATCACTCCAGAGAAGTGTCAGCTCTCCACACTCCAATGCTTCAAGGCTTTAAGTCAAGTCAAGTCAAATTTATTTATAGAGCGCTTTTTACAACTAACATAGTCGCAAAGCAGCTTTACAAAGATTATATAATCCGGGTCCGAGCCCCAAATGAGCAAGCAAAGCGACAGTGGAAAGGAAAAACTCCCTAAATAGGAAGAAACCTTGAGAGGAACCAAGGCTCAGAAGGGGAACCCATCCTCCTCTGGTCGACACCGGAGAGTGATAAAAAGAGTTCAATGTTATGAGGGATCTAAAGTTTCTTCTTTATGCCCCTCCGTCCAGCAATGGGCACTGGGCTTGGTGACCAGATCATTTGTCTGTATTGGCAATGCTTTTCTTTAATGTTGTGACACAATATCAGTCCAGGATTTAATGGCTGACGAAGATGATTGTGGTCAGTATAAATCATGTTGAGCAGCGATTGTGTAGTAGTTGTGACAGGCCTTGGACAGACAGGTCACATAAATGAAGGCCACAATTCACTGGTAGTAACTATAAGATAAGAATAGCCCGTTTACATTGTTTTCCATTCTACTAGAATGTAATGCATCTTAGATTTTAAGATTGCCATCATGTAATGATATTATTGTAATTTGTATCAAATTATCAATCTCTCTCTCTCTCACACTCTCTCTCTCACTCTCAGAGTGTGACTGGAGCTGTAACTCTTGCAGTGGTCCACTCCGCAGTGATTGTCTGCAGTGTATGGAGGGCCATGTTCTGCAAAACGGTGTGTGTGTACCGGCCTGTTCACCCGGGACTTACCAGGATGGAGAGAGATGTCTGAGTGAGTACCTGAATTTTCTTTAATCTCATCGGTTTAGCACATTGTCTGTCAGAATTCATGTTTATAGAAATAATTATATTAAATTCAGCTCACTAAACATTCCCTTTAGCTGTATAATTGTGTGCATTATTTAGCACCAGGCCATACTGCAATCTGCATTGTTTAAGACCTTGATATGTGAACAAAGAGAGAGAACAATGGCTTGTGTAGCTAGAAACAGTAGCAGCTGTTTTGTTTTATCTACCATTGTTCATTTCGTTAGACAGTGTCAGAAAACCAATAATGAACTCTGAGATTGCTTCCGTTGCTTCTTAGCTACATTAGAAGACTAAATACACCAACATGTCTTGGCTGAAGTTCTGCATTTGGGGAAATTAGATTATATTTGGTCTTTCACAGATTTCTTTAATATTGTTCTCAAATGATGCATGTAGTTAACAAAGCGTAACTGTAGCTTCCTTGATTTGCCAAATCCTAATTCTGCAGGCAGATGCTATTTATATGGTCAGCTTGGCTGGCTATACTCAGGCACTTGGGTAGCAGAACAAACTATGAATACCGATGGAGCTAAGATGAATGACATAGAACCCATAACTGGCTAATTACAATTACTTTATTATGCTTCAATGGATGCATCACTGTGACCTTGAACGTGAAGTTTATGTCTGTTATAAACCAGCTGGCATAGCAAACACTGTGCTGACACAGGGTAATGACCTGGTTTGGGTTTTTCCTTAGATATATATCTTGATGAATTGTATGCTCTTCATTGGAATTAAGGAAATCTAAAGGTGTCTTTTTCTATTACCTAGGAGGCCATAACCCCTTGGAAACTGACACAGTGAAAATGCTTAACCTTGCATTTATTTTTTCTATATTTATTTATTCACCTTTTTATGCTAGTTCACTTTGTGTTAAAATACAAGACATATTCTGAACACTACACTAACACTATATTTTAATAAACGTGCAAAGCACATTACTATTCTTTATTGTTACCTGGGGAGGGTCTGGTGCCCAGTGGCTGGGATGCTAAACCAGAGCCCATAAAAATACACACAGAAAGCAATGCCAGTTCAGATCAGGCCTTTATTTACACATGGCTGAACATAACATGCAACAGATACTGAATATTGGTCTATTCTTGCTTATATACAGTAAAAAAAAAACCATTCATGACTCAGCAGCCAACTTTTCCCTCTTTAGTCAAAGTCACTTTTTACTGGCTTCTCCCCTGATTCAGTGCAGTTGATCATTGAAGTCCTGCACACATGACATGGAGCTCCCAAAGCAGCTCTATGTCAGAGTTCAGCACTGCAAATCCATGAAATATTGGTTAATTTAGATTTTATTAAACAACTGTTGTGTTAGTGGTCAACAAACTGACTTCCATATTTCTAGACTGAAGTGTTTGTTGGAAAGAGACGTCAAACATATGTTTGCAACTAAAAGGAAAATTGTCTGGTCCAATGATTCACATAGGGATAATATCTACTATATCACTCTCTCTTTGTCTCTTGTAGAATGTGATGGTCAATGTGAGCTGTGTGAAGGTCCTGGCAGATGCCTACAGTGTCAGAAACCCTATGCCACTCTGAAGGGCCACTGTGTGTTGGCCTGCAGCAAACACTATTATCTTGATTCCTCCAAGCAGCATTGTGCTGGTGAGTTATTCACATTTTAATTGGATTTTTAATCATGCTCAGTTATAATTCGATTGCTGAACAGCAGCTGCTATTTAATTAGATCAAACCAAACAATAACATGCCTCAGACTAGGTTGGTCTTTTCTTTAATGAAGACTCATTTTAATATGACATACTTTTGTACAGGCTCAAATTCATTGTCCTTTCCATTCGTTTTTGGTTGACTAGTTTAATTTATTTGCTGATTTTTTGTACCTTCGCTTTAACTGTTGGAAGAATGTCCACATGATTTTTTGTGCTCTATTTTCCAGCATGCCCTTCTGGATGTGTGGAATGTGTGAATACGGGAGAGTGTCTCGTGTGCGCTGAGAACACATTTCGGAAGAGTGGACAGTGCACTCCAGATTGTGGTCAGGGATACTATGCTAATATGAAGGCCAGAGAATGCCAAGGTACTGTGGACTGTCCACACTGCGTCTGAACTGGATCATATCATCATATTAAGCAAGTTTCTATCTGAAGAATGAGAGTTTAGTTTTTGTTTTTTGTTTTTTGCCAAGAATACATGCAAAAGAAGAACATGAAAAAAATATCAAATAATTAAATGTGATAAAAAGAATAAAAAAACAACTAAAATGTCTTATGTTTTAGGTATGATAGCGAAATCTTGCTGAAAAAATGCACAATATGCAGTCAGTTTAATAATGAAGTCAATTATGAAAGTCTTCAGGCACAAAATTTACACATTTGTTACACAAGACAAAAGATATGCACTGCTTTATGAATTTAAAGCATCTGTAGTATTATCAGTATTAATTATTTATACTTTATATTGAATGTTTTCCTGAATAATTAATATGAAATTATAAACATGATACTTTCTCACTTCTACAGCAAACACACATGCTCCATCTCTCCATATCAGCGGTCCATTCCTGGTTCCTCTTGGTGCCGTGACCCCACTCAACACTGCATTGCTGTCAATCAAAGACTCAGACAGCCAACCAGAGAGCATGGTGCTCCAGCTGCTACAGCCACCCAGTAACGGGCACCTTACACTGCTACAGGAGAACAGCGAGAGAGTGCTGCACAAAGATGACACGTTCACCCTCACAGAGCTGAGTAACAGAGCCGTACGCTTCGTTCACAACATTGACCAAAGCAAGTGAGTTGGGCTTGAGTGCGTGTTACTATTTAAATAAAATAAATTACTATGTGTACTTCATTAAAAGTTAAATAATAGAATATGTATGAATTTACAGCACCCTCCACAATTATTGGCACCCATGGTTATGATGTGCTCTTAGGCTTTTAATAATTTTTTTTCCTGAAATATATAGGCTCACAAAAAAAGAAAAAAAATCCCATTTATTAATTGGGGAAAAATACCACATTAACATTTTTTTACATGTGTACCAGAATTATTGGCACCCCTGCTGTTAGTATTTTGTACAACCCCCTTTTGCCACAAAGAAAGCACTTAATCTTAATCTAATAGTTGGAATATTAGGAGACAATCTTTCTAGATCAAGTCCTGGGTCCTCTCTTATGCACTCTCCTCTTCCGCTCACCCTGCAGGTTTTCAAATGTTTTTTTTATAGGAATTCCTAGGGGTGCCAATAATTGTGGATTATGGATAAATGTACTTTAATTAAAGGATAGATTTGTCTCTTTATTTGTTTTGTGACCCTTTATTTTTCAGAACAGAAAATGAATGTTTTAGAGCTTTAGAACACATCTTAACCAGGGGTGCCAATAATTGTGTAGGACACTGTAGTATTCTCTTTTCCCTTTTTTGTATAAAACATAAATAATACACTCATGTTGCGCAAAATGTTGAAAACAATGTTTAATTTCTCTGCGTTTTAGGGGAAAGTTCATGTTTTACTCACTTCACTTCAGGATGTAGAGATTTTGGTGCCTAAATATTTCCAGGCCACTTTAGATGTGTGGCAGTGGTGGAATGTTTCAATAAGAGTCTATATACATGTTTGTATGCAACTTTAAACATTGCATTACATAAGTTATTTTACAAACTTCATTGCTGTCAAAAAGTTGAATACCTTTATTTTACTGACAAACATACAAAAAAAAGATTTCCAACATTTTCACTGACAAATGTATTTTGTAAATAAGAAACAAATCTACAATTTGATGTCTGAACACACAAAAAAAGCTGGGACAGTGCCATGTTGACCTTTTACATCACCCTTTTTATTACACTTCTTAATTACTCAGAACTGAGGATACTAATTATACTAATTACTAATAATACAGTGGAATTTCAATAGGAGACGGATCTGCGCTGTGTACACAAAGCCATGCTCTTGCTGGACATGAATGAGATCTAGCATTGTCTTGCTGATATAAACAGGAATTTAAGCATAATTACATAATTTGAATATACTTTTTACTTTTTCACTCTTGTTTTGTCTCTTTCCCAATTTATTTTGAATGTGTTGCAGACATCACAATCTACATTTGAATACATTTATAGAATTGTAGAGAATTTACAAATTGTTTTTATTTTCATAATATTTTATAACATATCTGAACTTTTTTTCTGGAAATGGGGATTTTTCAATAAGTTTCAATGTATTAAAATTAATTATGTGAGAAATCAATTATGTCAGAATCAGTTGCAGGGATATGCATGTGCAGGTAAGACCAATTAACCTCGGGAAATGATGAAGTGTTTATTTGTGTGTGTGTGTGTGTGTGTGTGTGTGTGTGTGTGTGTGTTGGGGGACTGTCATTAGCTTTCATTACTCCAGTGAAGCATTTGACAGGGTTGGCACACATATACACACACCCCACAGTGCTGCTAAGCTGCAGCATTTATGTTACCTTCAGGGGGCAGTCAGTAAGTCAGGCTGAGGTCTGACCTCCAGCTTTAAACTCTCGCTTTCTCTCACGCCTGTCTTTCATTCCTCATTTTTTCTTTTCACTCTTTGACTTTATATGTCCTGATATTTATCTGAATCTATATATGATTTATGTCGGCTTTCTTTTGCTCTATTCTCTCTCTCTCTCTCTCTCTCTCTCTCTCTCTCTCTCTCTCTCTCTCTCTCTCTCTCTCTCTCTCTCTCT
>JBBIGC010135926.1:0-22643 GCA_037576955.1 Lepidarchus adonis
TTGTGTATTTTTTCCATTTCCTAGAGAGACTGTGTTAACAGTGCATATATATATATATATATATATATATATATATATATATATATAAACCTGTAACACAGCATGTTACACCCTATACATTCATGCAGTTTCTGCTGTCTTTCTGTAAACAAGCTATAAAAAAAACCTGTATTGGTTACTAGATTTGCAACCAAATGTATGTATTATTGTCTCCTGAAACTGAGGTATATTGTAGCTATGATTACTGTATATGACTGAGTAATATATAAACCCTTAAATCTATGCTCTATAATATATTTTAAAGTGGTTATGGTTATAATAATATATAATTATTTCAATAATTATTATAAATGTGTACGACAACCCATTGCTTTCATTGACGCTGCAGCGGCCTTACAGTGCGACCCGCCAACCAATCACGAGGCCGCCTGCACTGGAAACGACCAATGGCTTCGAACATGCAAATTCATTTCAAAAATTTCCCGGGAAATCTGAGTTTCGCGGGAGGGCGTTTGGCGCGTAAACCGCATCCTTCATTCATTGTCCGCTTCCTGGAGCCATTTTTAAGCTGCCGGGGGAAGAAGTTCGTTTCTTCACCTAAATCTCATCCATCTGCCAGTTTCGCGCGTCGATACAGCACCATCGTGGCAGATCCTGGTTCACGGGAGTGTTCTGTGCCGGTATCGGTGTATATTTGAGGGATTTGACGGAGGAATTTTCCAGAAAAAGATCCTCGAACAGGAGAGCCCGAGTGACTGAGTAGCAGTGGTGGAGGATGAGAAAGGAGGTCTCCTCGGCCCCACACAGGGCGATAATATCAGGGCTCGGCGGCTCGACTTTCGAGCAAAATAGCGGCGTGTGTGCCGTGTCCGATCGCCGTGCTGCGGCTTATTCTTCGACCGCCTACGTCCAGATGATCACCCCGCCGTCCTGCGCCTCCCAGCCCGCGGGTGCCCGGGGTTCGGACCCCAGCCTGTACACGACTCCTCTCCAGGGGCCTGGGGCAGGACTCCGGCCCGCTTTAGGGCGTCCTCCGGTAAAACACGCGCGCGCACACACACACAAACACAGTGGTCTGATCTGCTTCTAATGTTGTAGCCTAGCTGCTAAGCTAATGCCAGTGTGTAATATCTGCATGTAATGAGGATTTCAGTGGGATCTCAGACTGGGAGGTGTAGATCAGCAAAGCTGAATGTCATTTTTACAGTGTAAACACTAACTATCAATCAAAAATGCTGAATAATGTTGCAAAGTTTATTATTATTTTTGTCTGGCTTCCTCCCCAAAGCTTGAGCACACTAGCCAATCAGCAGAAGATCCCAAACATTTGAAAAAAATCAACCCCTGTAACCTAAAGGAAGACTCTTCCCTTTCTCCTGGTTATAGAATGATGTATTTTTCCAGAAGAGGAGGAGAGTTGTAGAGACTGAGGGGGACTGAATCCTGGGCCTTGGCTAATGTTTAGAGGGGGGATGGGGTCTTTATGTGCACCTTCCATTTGTGGGGGTTTTGCTTTGCCTGATTTTAGTAGATATTCCCTGATTAGGAATTTGTAGCCCAGTGCACAATTCCAGTTTTTATGGCTATATTTGTTCATGCAGATATAAAATGATTAAAACATACGTTCACCTGGATTTGAAAAAAATAACAATGTATTAAATAAGGATTTTGATCATCAAAACCTGTCGCTTCCATAAATGCATTAATCAGATTGATCTGTCTGATCATCTGTCAATGCCATTTTTTTTTCAGGCAGAGAATGTCATTTGGGTTCTTCTGTGCAGCTCTTGTTTTTGTGCACATGATTGAGGAACATGGGGAACCTGAGAACCCAAGTCCACATCAGAACAAAGTGCTTGGTGTTGACAGTTACAGCTGTTGCTTTGACCTCTAGGGCCGTTCCTTCGCTCAGTCCAACTGAATCTGATTTGCAAATATGTTCTTATAATATTTGGGCCATTTTTCAATAATGTGGTTCTTTTGGATCAGATGAACATGGGGCAGGATGAGTAGGAGTTTCTGCCGCCATCTTGGTGACTGACTTCCTCCCCAATGTTTACTGTAATAGAAGAGATTAATTTGCACCATCTCATGGACTTGGATGCAGAAACGGTGTTGGAGAAGATGGATTTACCGGAATATAAGAATTGTATAAAATGTTAGAACTTGGCACTGCTTCACTATTTCTCCCACCTCTAGTCAACAAGCCACCAACACAATTTAGCTTTATTTTTATGTATTTTCTTTGCAAATGGAGCATACTACACATTATATTCTTTCATAAACCACACAAGCCTTGTCTGAGCAGCTGGATCAGGCTTATTGATTTCCGCTGAAGATGACAGGACTGGGTTAACGGTGTTAAATGACCAGTTTAAGTCTAATACTAGGACTGTCCTGTTGGTCTGATTCTGCTTATTCCAAGTCTAGACCTAGGACACACTTCTAGCATTTTTGTTTATTTGGAATTAGAATGTGGATGAAGGTCTGTCATGATGATGATGATGATTCTCTTCAGGCAAAACGCCGTTTGGAGCTGGATGCTATGGACCATCAGTACAGTGAACCTGCAAGAACCCCCAGGGGTCGCAGAGCAGCTCTCCGCCTGAAGAGCCCCAAAGGTATTTCTATTAGTTTGCGAATCCTGTGGCAGTTCAGGTGGGGGAGGCCACAATACTTTGAGAAATTTTCACAATAGGTCACGATGTGTAGTTTTCCGGTATCTGGTAAGATGAAAATGAGACGTAAATAAATATATATTTTTATTTATTTATTATTTATTTAATAATAAAAAAAATGTATAGAAGTTGGTGCCAATTTCTATTTAGTGTTTCTCACAATAAGTGAAATTAATCAAGATCTGACATAATGTAAAATTCCATTGTGCTTCTTTAATACTGATCTCACAATCCGCTCGGAAAATCACATTGTGGCCGGAATTGGTCGTTTTACTCAGATGTGCAAGCAGTTCAAGATCCATCACAACTGGACTGGAAAATCGGTTGTTTTCTCAACAGTTGAACTAGTTTAACACTCATTTTCTGCCTCACAACTTGACGGCAGTTCTGTCCAGTTTACATGCTCTGAAAAAAGTGACATTTTATTGCAGGACCAAAACAGCACTGTCGAAATGGGACTAAAACGTTCCTGAAAATACATTCAGCTGTTCTCAATGCGGTTAAAGAAGCCAAACATGTTGCTACCAAACGGGTTCAAAGTCTGTGCCTTGTTTAAGTAGATAAACATGGCGGATCCTTCACCTGTGATCAGGTATGTTAGTTTGGTTTATCAAGCCTAAGGAAGGGGCATGCGCTGAATGAACTGTAATACATTTCCCTCTCAGATCAAACCGTAACTTTCCAATGAATCTACATCTGCAGCAGCGCTAGTGAAGAGCTCTGGACAGTTTCAGGTTGGAGACGCAAGCCCCTCGTCTTTTACAGATCTGACCTCGAACAGTGCGTAGCTTACGAGTGGAAACTTGTCTATTTTGTGCTGATAAGTGTTAAACTTGGTTTGGTTTGGTAGGGTTTTGTTAAGGCTTTATATTTCTTATATTCTTTATTTCTCTATTGTGCACTATTTTTATTGTTTGCTCTTAAATTGCTTTTAAAATTTTTTAAATTTGTGTTTACGTATCTGGGGGTCACAGGTGGTCCCAAAAAGCATTTCACTACACATCATACTGTGTATGTGACTAATAAAATTTGGCAAAAAACACATTCAGTAATGTTGTAGCTGTTTGTATATAAACTGCACTGGCTGGTACTTTAATATGTGCCGTTTTTCTTCCTGTGACTCTTGCAGTCGTTTTATTCATCCCAGCGCTTTAAATAAAGGAGTCCAGTTATGACTTGTGTTAATTTTATATAGCAGTGGGTGATATATTGCATCATGACACTTTGAGGAATTTTCCTGATGCATATTCTGTTGTTTACCTCTTTTTTTTAAAAGACTAAAATCTATATTTTTTATATAAACATATAATTTTTATTCAGTCTTCACGCCACATTTAAACAAGGCTAATGATCCTGAATTAAAACAGTATGTTCAGCAGTGTTTTTAAGTACTGACGATATCAGAATCTGCTCAGAAAATCATTGTGCCCACAATTATCATAATCTATTGCCCAGCTCTAATTTTATGTAAAATATAAATATTAAGAAATATAAATAAATATGTAGACTGTAATATAGACAAAATAACATGAAGCTAGTTATTTAAATTCGTTTTGAGTTTATTTTATTTATTTTTCTTCCCAGTTTTTAATTTTCCATTTTCGTGTTGTAAACAGCCAGTGTTCACCTTTAAAGAAATTACAGGGAAAAAGTTATTTGTGTGGCCTGATGTTCGGGTTCCTGTATTAAGAGGAGCCTGACTAATCATTGATTGGGAAACTTTGAGAAAAGCATATAGAAATTGTAATTTGTTGCCCAATTTGGGCTTGTATGAGCTAAAATATGGCATTGATCCCATATACAACATCTAATACAAGGTAGTGCTCCAATCTTCTGGCCTCAGTTTCAGCAGCCTAACATTGTTCATTTTATATCCAAAAAGAAAGCTTAACACAAAGATGAGGTGCTCTTCTTTGACCGACTGTTTTGATTGGCAGCTCCTAAAACTCCACCGGAGAAGACCCGATATGACACGTCCTTGGGCCTCCTGACCAAGAAATTCTGTCAGCTCCTGGCTCAGTCTTCTGATGGAGTTCTGGACCTGAACCAGGCCGCTGACGTGCTCAACGTCCAGAAGAGGCGACTGTATGACATCACAAATGTGCTGGAGGGCGTGCGCCTCATCAAAAAGAAGTCAAAGAACAACATTCAGTGGCTGTGAGTGTGTTTTATGTAAAATTGTAACCGTATAGGACGTCCCGGGATGTCTGAATTGGAGAGGAATGTTAAATTGTTTGCTCTGTTGCTGTATAGAAAATGTATTGAGTTTTCAGTTTGTCCAAGAGGTTTATGGTGATCATCTACACATTGCAATTGTATTGTTTTCCATTGTATTTCAGGGTTTATATCCTATTCTAATTTTAATAGCTTGATGTAAGTATTTTTAATGCTTCAGTTACATCCATCCATGTTGAAACTAAGCGTTAAAAACAGGATGTTTTCAAATCATAGTTTGATGTTACAAAACCAACAAATTCATACAACTTCCTTTTCTACTCAATAGTTTAGCCCCACCCCTTCACATAAACGAAGTTCTGTGAGTGGTTAGAGGCTCATTTGCATATTGCAGCCTTCTGTGATATCAGTATTGCAGTAACCGTTATTGTAATGATGTACAGACAGTATATTGTGCAGCCCTAATATGTGTAGCGTTCTGTTGCAGTGGTGTGTTGTACTTGAACTAGGTTCTGTCCCATCACACTGCTCTCTGGTGGTGCTTTTCCACTGCACTAGTGCTGTTCCGCGCTGGTTCGCAATTTTGGAACCAAAGCCACACTTTTCCACTGCAAAAAATGTTTGTGTGGGTTCAGAGCCGCAATTGTAGAACTAACACCAACTTTTTCCTGGTTCTGGGACCGAGAACCTGTGATGTTATCAGGTGTGGGTGGGCATTTGAGCTAACGCTAGTCAGTGACTAGAAAAGCAATAAACCGCCAAATAAGCTAAAAGTGAATCCAAATCTCAATTTTTTTTCCAAGTTCATTTTGAACATGAAGATATGATCTCTCCTGTAATCACAATGTGTTCCGCCATTGTTGGTTGAAGTGGGAGTGTTTTATGACAGTCACCCGGCTCCGATCCGTGGTAAAGCAGGCCGGTGCACGTTGGTTCCCCACTTTGGAACCGTCCGAGAACTGGAACTGGCAGTGGGAAAGGGGTGTGGGTGCTGTTAATTTCTGCCTGTTGCTCCACATGTGGATGGGTTGAATTCAGAGGTCACTTTTGTGTTGTGGGGTGTGTTCACAATGACTTTTGCTTTGGTTCTTGTGTAAAGGTGACCTGTTCTGTGGTTATTTTAGGGGTTCCAGTCTGCCCTCAGATGCCGGGCCGCTCACTCCACTGCTCCCTCTGCAGACTTTGGGCAGAGAGATGCTGGCCCTTCGTGAGGAGGAGATGAGGCTGGACGAGCTCATTCAGGCCTGTGCTAACAATGTCCAGCAGATGACGGAGGAGACGCAAAACCAGAAATATCCTTTTGCTGCTGCAGTGCTTGTGCACCACTGTTCTATTGGATGGGATGACGTTGAGACTGTGCCTCGAGGGCAGGGGATTATGCTCTGAATTCCTTTAATTTTTTTAATTATTGGTCTCAGAATAATCTGACTTTGAATGTAGGATTAGCTAAACCAGGGCTTCCCAGCTTTGGTCCTGAAGTTGCCATCACAGTTTTGATTTCCATTACCTGTCTGTTTTATGCAGCTTGTGATTTGCATTCATTTATAAGAGCTGGACGATAAATTGAGCGTTATAATTATTCTAGCGCAACTTTCCTCAATTTCTTTGAGATCTGGTCATTAGACATTGATAAAACTTATTCCGTCCATATTCATGTTTTTCATCTGTGTCCACACAGAAAATGTTGTTAAACTTGAACAGCAGCATTACGATGACCTGTCAGACAGCCCGAAGATAAATAAATGAGGACATTGCTAAAAAGGGTTAGAGGAATTCAGTAGTGTGGCGATATTTTGGCTATTTACAGTGTTACCACAAAAACGTTGGAATTAGATTTTGATTTGTTAGAATTAAGATTTTGGTTTATTATATTTATACCAATTTTGTCCAAAAAAAGTTCTACAGTACAATATGTTCTGACAGAAAATGAAACCTTCACGCCAGAATGAAACTTATGATTCCGTCACAGCTCAGTTAGGAGTGAAAACCTTTAAACTTGACAGAACAAGTGATTAGATTCATATCATGGTACATCTTAGAAAATTAGAATATTGTGAAACTTCAATATTTCTTGACATTCCTTTCAGAAAGTGAAATCCATATTATATAGATTCATTCCACACAGTGAAATGTCAATCCTTTAATTTTTTGGCATTATAAGGATTTATGATTTTCTGATAACCCAAAATTCACTGTCTCAAATTTAAATTTACAATCTTGGAAATGGTCTCAGTCTTGGTCAGGAGGCAACACAATCATGGGGAAGACTGCTGACTTGACAGATGTCCAGAAGCTGGTTGTTCAGAGAGCTGTATCCAAGCATATTCATAAAGTTGAGTGACAGGAAAGCGCAGAAATCCATATAAAAATTTGGGGGAGCTTCACAAGGAGTGGACTGAGGCTGGAGTGACTCATGATGCACTGACTACACACAGACGAATCCTAGACATGAGCTACAAATGTCACATTCCTTGTGTCAAGTCACTCCTGAACTCCAGAGACGACGTCAGACGTGTCTTACCTGAACTAAGGAGAAAAAGCAATGGACTGTTGCTCAGTGTCCAAAATCTTCTTTTCAGATAAATTCAAATTTTCAGATGTAAATTTTGGAAATCAAGGTCCCAGAGTCTGGAGGAAGAGTGGAGATGCACCAGTGTGAATCTTTGACAGTCAGTGATGATTTGGGGCCATGTCATCTGCTGCTGTTGGTCACTGTGTTTTCCACAATCAACGCAGCATCTACCAGGAAATATTCGAGCACTTCATGCTTCCTTCTGCTGACAAGCTTTATGGAGATGCTGATTCTATCTTCCAGCAGGACTTGGCACCTGCCCACACTGACGCCAAAGATGCCAAAAGCTGCTTCAATGATCAGGGTGTTCCTTTGCTTGATTGGGCAGTAAACTCTTCTGACCTTTATTGAGCTTATGTGATATTCAAAAAGTGAATTTTGGGTTTTATCTGAAAGCCATAATCATTTGAAATTCCAAGAAACTGTACATACTGTATGTATGTGGTTAAGATCAATTTTTTTTTTGTATAAAATTACTTTTGTCATTTAAAAAGTCTTATGCCATTCCCAGTTTGTTGGGACAATTTCGTCGTTGCTCCAGATCAATAGATGTTCTAGCATCTCATTATGTCTTACTTGAGAGGCATCCTGCCTACCCAGAGAGAAAAACCATCGTGCTCATTTGATATTATCATCAAGGATGACTGCTGATGACTGGGGCTAACTTTTAGTTGCGTATCTCCGGAGACCACTGCGGTTTTAATGAGTCAGTTTTCTCTGTTGCTGGTTCCTTACAAAGTCCATTACAATTCTGCACAAACACAAGCTTTAGGAGCCTTTCTGTCAGGTTATTACACCAGATCTGATCCAGTTCATTTGGTAAAGGTTCCTTATCTGTTCCTACATATGCTTATGTGACCTATCAGGACGTCCGAAGAATCAAAAGCTTGCAGGATCAAACTGTGATCGCTGTTAAAGCTCCATCTGAAACCAAGCTGGAAGTGCCTGACCCAAAGGAGGTAATACCACACACTTCAGTGTCGTACAAGTCTTCATTTCAAGTAGGTTTAATCCGTTAATGACACCATATAGCAAAATTAGCCAAAATTTAACGGTTTGATGTAGTTAAATATGTGCCAGCTCTGCATTTCTGCATTGGCCAATGCTGATATATATACACAAGTGAGTACACCCTTCACATAAAAAAAAATATATATATCTTTGATGCACTTATACAAGTTGTAAACTGACTACTTTACATTGTAAATTTGCTGTCCCTTCAAAACTCCACACGGGCATTAATGTCTAAACTTCTGGCAGCAAAAGTAAGTACACCCCCAAGTGAAAATGTACAGATTGTGCCTAAAGTTTCTCCTCTGATTGGCCACCGTTTTCCAGCATTGCCTTAATTCTCTTGGGAATGTAGTTCATTAGAGCTTCATAGGTTTCCACCGGAATCCTCTTCCACTCATGCATGAAGACATGATGGAGATCAGATCTTGTGCTCCTCCACTTTCTGTTTGAGGATGTCCCACAGATGCTCAGTAGGGTTTAGGTATGGAGACATGCTTGGCCAGTTCAGTGCCTTTACCCTTTTCTTTAGCAAGGCAGTGATTGTCTTGCAGGTGTGTTTTGGGGTTATGTTGGAATACTGTCCTGTGGCCCAGTTTCTGAAGGGAGGTGATCATGCTCTGCTTCAGTATGTCACAGTACATGTTGGCATTCATGGTTCTCTGTATGGCTATGAACTGTAGCCCCCCACAGTGCCGGCAGCACTTATGCAGCCCCAAACCATGACGCTCCCGCCACCATGCTTGACTGTAGGCAAGATGCACTTGTCTTTGTACTCCTCACCTGGTTGCTGCTGTGCTTTTGACATCATCTGATCCAATTAGGTTTATCTTGGTCTCTTCAGACCAAAGGACATGGTTTTCTTGTGCATCATTGTTCGAAGAGTCTTCCATCTGGGACGACCGCCATGCTGACCAATTTGATGCAGTGTGTGGTGTATGTTCTGAGTACTGACAGGCTGACCCCTCTGCAGTAACCTGTCCTGTTAAACTGCTGTATGGTCTTGACCACCGTGCTGCATCTCACTCACTTTTGTTTCCAGAGGTTTAGACATTAATGGCTGAGTGTAAATGTGCTGTCCTTTTAAAATATACCCAGTTATACCAGCTGTACACTCACTACATTGTATCGAAGTGTCATATCTTTAGTGTTGTCCTATGAAAAGACATAATAAAATATTTACAAAAATGTGAGGGGTGTACTGTGTGTGCAGGTTTGTTGTGTGTATTAAAGTAGAGCTTGTCCTGGACTGTCACACAGTATGAAAAGTGTAAGGATGGCATATTGACTGAGGAAATTAATGGAACATTAAATTAGGATCTTCTGATTGAGTTTAAACCTGTTGTAACGTTCACGATAACATTCTAACCCCCGCACACTGTAGTGGAGTGCGGTTGCAGTATGACTTTTTGGTGTGCATGTATGGGGGCAGCCATAGCCCAATGGTTAGAGAAGTGGGTTTGTGACCGAAGTGCTCTTGAGCAAGACACCTAACCCCCTAGTGCTCAATGTACGTCGCTCTGGATAAGAGCGTCTGCCAAATGCTGTAAATGTAAAGTACTGTGCAAAAATCTTGGCCACATACACAAATGGTTTAAAGCCATTTATCTCCACCTGGAATGTCTCTTCTGCAGCGAGAACACAAGTTGGAGTAAAAGCAGGAGTAAAAAAAAAAAAAAAAAGTTTAATCTTTTGTAAAAGTTAATATGCGGTGAGCTAGGTAGAACACTGGTTAGGTTCCAGATCTCCTCTCCATGCTTCCAGCCATTGTGTGGATGTGTAGCTCCAGCAGAACCTGATTTTAATGTAAACGACCCAAACAACCAGGGATTTGATGGCAGCGAAAACTAACACTGGACCTTCATGAGGAGAGGTCTGGAAATGGTTAAGCCAACACATTGTTCTCAGGTGCCTTTTGCATAGTACTGTATGTCTCCATTATATCATTCCTCTGGCCATGATGCTTGTGTAGAGAAAGTCTATTCTGACGCCCTAACTCCTATTAAAGAGGAAATTTAATCTCACACGTACTCTTAAAAAATTGGATTTTTTTTTACCTTGTAATATTGTGTATTTTACATAACAGCATACACACCAATGTGGCTACACTACTTTTTCAAACTTTGGTACATTTTCAATTGCACTTTACAATTCTGTACCTATTGTGTGATTTAATTACTATTTTTATTTTTAGTGTGTATGGGGGCAGTACTCCAATTTCATTGTACTAAGTATGACTACTTATCTTAGACCCTACAGTGTGAGCATTTGGTTTAAAACTAATTCATAAAGGCAGAAATATTGTTTATAAAAATAATCACAATTAAAGCATCTTTAGAATTGGTGTATTGCAGTGTTTTTCCCAACCCTGGTCCTGGAGGGACACTTCCCTGCATGTTTTAGTGCTCACCATGCTTCAACACGTACTCTACTACAAACTAAAGGTTCGTTAACAAGCTCATTTGTTGGGTCAGGTGTATTGGGAACTGTTAAAACCCTGAAATGTGTAGAGCAGTGTTCGTCCCGGAGCAGGGTTGGGGAAATCCTGGTCTAATGCAAAATGTTGACCTGTTTTTGATTCTATAGCGGCTTGGCTAACTATATAAATCCTCTATTGTGTGTAGAGTTTACAGGTCCATCTGAGCAGCTCCAAAGGTCCCATAGATGTGTTCCTCTGCACGGACCCCAGTGTTCCCGGCAGCCCGTTGCACAATGGTGTGGATGTGAACGGCAATGAGACAACCTTCCTTCGAGTGTCTAAAGGTGACTCTACCATTCATCTGGTGCTTTGTAGGATGTGTAAAAATGAAGGTGGTGATTGAAGCTCAGCAGTTCTGCTAGAACTAATGAGAATATAAAATGAGGGAAAATTTGATCAATTCTTGATGTCTAAATAATTTTGATTTTCTAACTTTTTTGTAGATGGTGCTAAACCTGGAATGGCAGGTGGAGGTCAGATGAATGGCAGCAGTGCCAATGGTCCAGTGAACGGGCATTCTGATGCACCCATGTCACCGTTGAGCTCTTCACTGTCTTCCATTCTCCAGCAGCCGGTGGAGCTGTTGCCTTTTGTTCCGCTCTCGCCGGCTCTACTTACTGAGGACTACATGCTGGGCCTGGACGATGAGCAGGGCATCAGTGACCTTTTTGATTCCTGCGACTTGGACATGCTCCCTCTGGATGACCTGCTGATGGTATAAGCTAATGGAACCGGCCTGAAATTGAGGCGAGTAGGTGTTTACTGGGTGAGAATGTTCTCAGTGGTGAACTGTGGAGTGTCACTGGGCCAAGGCACGATGGATTGTTTTTGGGTGGGTGTTTTTTAAATGGGTTTTGTCTTTCTGGGTTTGGCTTTTGTTTCATTTTCTATAATCCAAACCCCTCTGCAAGCTGTGGTCTAGAGACGCAAAGCTATAGCCACTTTATGGTGAACTGTGGTATTACCTTTACCAAGCTGCACCTAAAGGTTTTTCTCTTAATATGCTAAATGGACACTGTCCATTGTCTGAGGAGGTTAAAAGAAAACCAAAAAACGTTGATGTGCCTCTGTCCTGCTGCTGCACCCAGCCAAAAACTGGCATGAAGGTCGCTTATTTTTCTTTTTCCATTTAGATCAGATCGAGGATCCCCCATCTAGTGAATTTGCATTAATTTTACAGTGATTTATACTGACTTAAATGACCTTTACATATACGAAACACATCCTTTTTTTTTTTAAAGACATGCTGTCTATAATTTCACCTTATAACTCCCAAAAATTTAACCTAGTTTTTGGAGGTGAAGTGATCTTTCTGTGGATTTTGCTGTTACTCCAGTTTGTTGGAGTAGTGCAGCTTTGAATTCCATTGCAAAGCAAAATGGTGCACTGCTGAGAGGTGGAGGATGTGTATGTGTGAGTGTGTGTACTGTACTTTAATGACTAATAGTTTTCTCAGGGCAATTACCAGTGTTTCCATTCATTTTCCTAAATTCTAATGCTTTTAAATTAAATATTCCTATTTAATAGTCCTGATTCACCCCATTTCCCCCCCCATGCATTATAAAGCTTTTGCACACTATATTAAAAATCCAACAGAATGGCCTTTCATGTCTGTAGACATCGACTGGGCTGTGAACTATGTACTGTATGTTAAAAGATGGAAACTGAAATTGCTTTTTTAAATGAACTTCTGCCTTGGATGGTCTTGTCAGGATGGTTGAAGCCTGTGCGTTCCTGGGGTTTCTTCACATGTTCTAATTGTTTTTTTTATGAGTATAACTGGATATAAATGGATGGTTGAGCAAATTTCTGGCTGTTGGGCTAAAATATATAATGTAACTTGTTGGCAGCTTTGTTTGATGGGTGGTGTGTATGGGGTAATTTTCGCATTATGCAATGTGAGGCTGATGGAGAAGGCACAGATACTACAGTGCTGGTTTTAACTTTCAGTTAATGGTAAAGTTGAGCGTGAAAAGCTCACCTGTGATCAGTTTTGTTGCTTTACGGTGACGTGGTAGACACCAAACCCTGCACGTTTGTATTCTGCAAGTCTTTCGTAATTCTGGGCAGTAAATAATGGGCAGTGAGTGTAGGGCGGTCACCATGTTTATCAGCTTTGGGGGTTCAATCGGACGTCTGCCTTTTCTCCACCTGGGGAAGCACTGCCCATGATGTGTGATTGGATGTTTTGCCAGACCCAGTTCAGAAATGGCAAATTACAGAATCATTTTACTCTCGAGCTGGTCAGTGGTCAGAATTTAAAGCTAATCAAGTCCACTCTGTTGAAGCTGGGGAGTTTGACTTGATTGTATTCTCTAGGTGAACGGGTAATGAAGTGCACTGCATGTCTTTGGAAACAGCCAATAGATGCGGCTTCTTAAAAGTAAGCTCTTTTAAACGTGAGGGACATTTCGATGTTCTTGCTGGTATTGGATGGATATTGTTGAACTCCTGGAGGGTCAGTGTCTAGTATGGTTTGCTAGTTCCCCTCCTCTAACACTCGCCAAACTTACAGGTGAGGTGAACCAGGTGTGTGAGAGAAGGTGAAATCACCAAACTGAGCTGGACACCAGCCGTCTAGGACTGGGGTTCAACACCGCTGCTCTTTAGCCATTCTAAGCTTCTTCTGTGGTCTTCCATCTCCACCTGAGGACATTGTTCCTGGATTGATGGAATGCTTTGATACATTGATGAGTGAGGTGTACTAAAGCGATGAAGACCCTGAACCGGCCTAAACCTCGATCAAGAGACCCTAGCTGATGGCACGGTCAAAACTTGACTAGTTTCTGTTTAAATGGGGTGAATGCATGTTTGTCTTGTCTCCAAACCATTTTTTGCGCTTTGTGTGTCAGTGTGGTGGGTGTGTGTGATTTTGTGTGGGTTTTTTTTTTTTTTTTAATAAGTATATAAATACCCAGCAGTTCATCAAGACTGAATGGCCTCTGCTCTTTATAGGGACCTGGTTTGCAAATTTAAATGATGTATTTAAGTTGAAATTGAAGGAATTTCAAAATCTTGTCACATTTCCAGCAACATCTGCCTTTTTGTGTTTAAGTTTTGTTTTTAGAAATAATGGCTTCTGCATGGGTGTAAGGAGGAACCAGCTTAGAACCTGGTTAAATAGTGCACAACCTTTTACGTTCTGTGGATTTTGAAAAATTGTGGTGCATCTGCACCTCATTTATTACACTTGGGGTTTTGAAGAACATAAAAATGGCAGTTTGCCAGATGTTCAAGGTTCAGTCAATAAAATGAGCAAAAAAAACCCACCTCAATGATGGAGGCGGAGCTACTGTACACCTTCAATAATGCCCAGCTGTTGCAAATGCTCGGCAAGAAGAACCTATTAGTGTTTTGTTGAAGGTAGTTTGTGTCTGCAGGAAGCTGCATGGATTACAGTAAGCTTTCACAAATTGAAGACGGGTGCGGGTCAGTCAGGGTTGAGTCTGCATCTTTTTCGGCCTCATCATAGTGATAATGGGGCTGTTTTTGTGAAACTGTTTTCTATTTCTGCTCTGTACATATTGTTGCAAGCTGTTTTTAATAAAGTTTTGAATGTTCCCAGTCCTTGGCTTTCAAGTCTTGAGTAGGAACCGAGTGTGCTGACATCTTCACAGGCTTTGCATGGTGAATAAATGTCAGTAGCGCTTCCTTGGTGTGTGTGTGTGTGTGTGTGTGTGTGTGTGTGTGTGTGTGTGTGGCTACAGTTTAAGCCAAACATGGCTGGTTGCTTTACAAAGGGACAGTCATTGACTGACAGAAGCCAAAGTCTATACAGTATATTGCCCTTTCTAGTAGTTTCTGATGATACATAAATGTTTGATAAACTGTTCAAAACCTGTGGCAGTGAAAAAGGCAGAAATATGAATAAAATCGGTTTAATCAAAAAAATAATGCTGCATTAATGCAAATATGATTTCAACTGTGAACTGAATATTAACCACTCATTTCACAGGCGTCACTAGATGGCGCGGTCAGTCTTGTCACTCTTATTTAAGACAAAAGGTAATTTTCTTATTAAATTTGAGGTAAAAGCAGTTTAAATTTATTTAGCAAATTGCCTGGAATGCAGATATTTGCTTTAATGGCCTTTATTAATAGTCAGCGTTGTCCCTTTGCTGTAAGGGGTAAAATATATTTTAACAGGAATCTGAATGTATAAAACTGAGCAAAGAGGATTTTTAATGTAACTTTTTTCCCCTCAAATTGAGGTGGTCAAAATTTAATTTTTTTGGCCAAAGTCTCGCACCCACATGGATTTGTGATCTGTAATTTGGCAATTAATTAAATTTTAAACTTTCCCAAGTTGACTCCTTAGTATTGTATGTTGAGTTGCAATTAAAATTGTAGCCTTTGTGATGTGCAGAATACACCATTGTGATATTAAAATTTAACTGATTAAATTCAGCCCAACTTTGATGTTAAAACCTGCCAATCCAAACCTGCCAATCCAAACCCACCCCTCTTACCTAACCCAATAAAAATGCTTGTTGGAACACCACCCACACAAACACTGGCAAAATTAACTTTCGTTAGCTGTTCGAGAAGCTACCTGACTACAGCTAATGGTCACTCACTTTTGTTCGAGAATGGGCATCTGCTTTACAGCTGAGAAATAATGTGCTGCACATCACTTTCTGTCCTGCTGCTGGAATAGTGGAGATCACTGTAGACAGGTTGTGCTCTTCTCAGTGTCCATCATGGTGGAATCTGCCATGTTTGTGTCTCCTGGTTGTGTAACTCTAGCTTGATGTACAATACTGTGCAAAAGTCTTTGACCACTCAGATGCAGATTTTAACTAGTTTAGAGGCAGTTTTCCCCCTTTTTCAGACACACTTAGAATAAAATAAAATTAATACAGTGAATAGTACATGTTTGTCAATGTGTTGGGTTCCCATTTCCAGAGTTCTCCTCGTGAAGCCTGGAATTATCTGTAGGAAACTTCGGATCCCTGGTTTGGGTTTAATCAGTAGTTAAATCAAGTTTTGCTGCATAGTTTCACACACACACATGTAATAACTGGAGGCACTGAGGGGGAATCACCTGCACTGTTCTAACAGCTCCCAACACACATCAACTACTTTAAAGACGCAACACTTTTGTTGTTGCTTTAATGCATTTGTTTGCATTTATCTTTATGATGACTTGCATTTTTGCTGCAGAAAGACACTCACTGCTGAGATAAAGGGAAAAATTTGTTTCCTTTTGCACAATACTGTATACGCCAAAATACTCTTAGACCATTTATGAATAATAGCTGATTTATGAATGCTTACGTATGTATACTTTCATGTAGTTCTAAATAAAAATATCAGATATAAAAGGCTTTACCACCATGATTTATGAACTGTCCCCATTGCATTTTCTCAATCAGTAAAATCCCAGTTTGTAGTGGTTGGTACAGGTCAGGAAGCATGGCAGGACCATGGTGATGCTGTTACACCACCCGTCCTCTTCATAGCTGGAACACTGAAAGGCCCTGTGCTCTAGATCACCTCGGTAAGTCTCCATGTTAAACATAACCATGTTCTATCTGATTTTAAGCTTCAGGATGCCACTTTCCATGTCTGCATTTTAAACTTGTTCTGTTTTCACCCATGCTTCAGTTTGCTATTTAATCATTAATGTGTTTTCTGTTTTTACGTTTGTGGCTTTGTTTTAAAGCTTTAAAGCTCTCAGGAAATCATTCCAACTGCAGGACAGTGTCATTTTAACGTTATCTGCAATCTAACTGTAGTCATTACACTCTAAAGCCTTTGGAAAAAGCAGATAATTTCAGAGCAGGAAATAAATCAGTCGGCAACATGGAAAATAATTGAGAAATCCTGTTTTAAAGCTCTTATCTCAGGCCCTGACTGAGGTTTTTTCTTCCCTATGGAACCAAGTTCTTTTTCATTAACACTTGTTTCTGCCATATTTTTTGCCTCAGGTCAGAGACCCCAATTAGCTCTGTGCTAATTAGCAGAACGCCCTCTGTGGTGATCGATGGCCTTTCTCCGGATGGCCGCTGGGTACGCTCAGGTGGAGGGGACTCCCTGCTCATGGGGGACACCGGTCAGTTACGGCTGGAGAAAACGGTAAGTCTCTCTGTCCATCCACGTTTTTTTTTATCTGTCCTTGGACTCACGCAGGTGCAGATCAGCCACAACATTAAAACCACTGAACAGTGAATTCAATAATGATTTGGTTACATTGGCACATGTCAAGGGGTGGTGAGCAAGCGTACAGTCAGTTCTTGAAGTTGATGTGTTGGAAACAGGACGAGGGGCTCATTGATGGCTAGAGCATCTCCAGAACATCAGGTCTGCAGCAGTTGGTACCTACCAAAAGTGAAGGGTCATGGGCACCCGAGGCTCATTGATGATCGGTGAAGGCTTCTTCGTCAGGTATGGAGTGTATTAGACATACTGTGTTGTCTAATGCAGTTGAATGGGTTTGTTCAGTCCTCCCTCTGGGCAACACTAGATGGCACTGGCTCCATTTGAAAAGCACTAGGGCGAAGAAGAGTAATCGAACGCCTCAGCCACTTAGTGTAATGCATGTTTAAGGGCAGTGTAATGTAGTGAGTGTTTACAGGATTTTTTAACAATGCAGGTAGAACATTTTACTGATACAGATGCAAACCAATGCAGCATTTTGTCCTTTTGCCTGTTTATTTTGTTTGTATCGCGTCTCTGATAAAAACAGTGCTTGTGCATCAACCCCCAGCATTTCTGAAACGCAGGGCGTGAAGTGTCTGGTTTCTCATTATGAGTCAGGACACAGGAGCAGACAGCGCAATTAGAACGGCCCAGACTGGCTGGCTCATTGTACAGCTTTCTCTTATCTCCCTGCATGCCGAATAATGCGCCTTGGCTCCCTGGCTGGCTGCTCTTTGTCTGAGCGAGCGCTACAGTGAATGGGCAGAGAAAACTGTGATGTAATTCCTACGGTGTTGCAGTCTCTCTGTCTGCACATAGGTGGCACTGTTGCTACACCGAAATGGTCTCACCCACACTTAACCCAATTCCCCACTTTTGCTCACCAGACAAAGTTCATGGAAAGTGGTAGATTTTTTTTTCCCCCAAGCAGCAAGGCTTTGTAGGTTTCTGCAAAATTTGGGCAAAAATAACACCCCAGTTCAGCCAATCACTGCGGTTCTCTCTTTTTGACCACAGAATTTATTATATAGGTAAACTTTTTGCTATTGCATTGAATCTATTTCATCTGCGCTGTTTCCCCTCCCCTTTTCACATGTGAAATTTTCAGATCACATGCTCCCCTGTTGAGCTGCAGTTGCTCGAAGACTGGAAGAGAGAGTACACGAGCAGCAGCAGCGTTTCGTAAAGTACCGCATACCCATGCTGCAAAAATCTGACTGCACGTGTGCGGCGGCGAGCGTACGCTGCACTCCATTCATAAAAGCACACGCCGTTGTTTTGGTGGAAGCCGATTGGCCGAGAGACGGGCTACGCTGTGATGAGCGGTCTGCGCCATGGCCAATCGGAGTGAAGCTGCGCTCGCTGTCTCAGAGCAGCGGCTGTGGAGGAGTAGAGGGCGCCGACAGGCTGCATGCTGAACCCAACGCCAGCGCACGGTGCAGTAGGAGCAAGTGGTCAGCAGTTTGTCTTCGGAATGCCATGTCTGATGAGTAGGGAGAGAGTGGAGCATGTCATTTGGAGTGAATCAGCGTCTAGTGGGGCGAGAGGTGGTAAAGCGGGTGAGGGAGTGATGGGCTACATGTGCTTTAGTCTTTTGTTTTCTCTTTCTCTAATGCGACTGTCCTCTTATTTCGGCTTGTGAGTGACCACAGTGTGAAAACACCTTTCAGGACCTGCTTGTGCATCACTGGATGACCACAGAGATGCACAGGGGTGCGATGATGCGAAGGAAATAAAATAAAAGCCTGCAGTAGTGCACATTTAGATTATTCTGTAAACGTAGAGCAGATACAGTGCTGTGGAAAAGGGAAAGGGTTTTCTTTTCTTTCTTTTTTTTACCCTTTCTCTTCATATTTGTCACACTTACTTGTTTCAGATCGTTTTGGGTTCAGTAATCCAGAGTAATGGGGATTGTGGAATAGAGGTGAAGAAGAGGTTGGAATGGGTGGAGAAGAGAAGCAGGAGTGATCTGTGACGGACAGCAAGAATGAAAGGGAAGGTTTATAGGACTGTAGTGAGACCAGCTATGTTGTACGGGTTGGAGACGGCGGCACTGACGGAAAGACAGACAGCAGAGGTGGAGTTAAAATTTTAAAATATGAAATTTTTTATGATTTTAAACATGCAAGTGTGACACATTTCCCCAAATAATAATAAATTGGGAGAATAAGGGAGCACTGTATGTGGGCTAGTGGCTTGAATCGGATTGTGTTCACACTGAAGACTAGTGGTCATTAGTTCAGGCCATTTGTTCATCACATTTTTATAATCATATTTTATTTATTATTTTTATTTTATTTATTTGTTTAAATATGTTTTTGGAGCAGACTCTGGGATGCCTGTGCTAAGTAACATTAACACTGCTCTGTTAGAGAAATCCAGATGTGTTGATGATGAGCATGCTACCAGCAGAAACAATGGCAGAGCAATCAACAAAGTTCATTTAAATAGCACATTATCATACACAGACACTTTCAATGTGCTTTACACAGAGCATCATTACAGAAAATAGTTCAAATATGGTAACATCAAATGATTTCAATGAGTGAGCGAATGAACTGCTCAAGTCATAGATGTGAGGCCTTACTTTATATGATCGTTTTGTGTATATTAGTGCAGTGACCAATCAAATGAATGCTGGACTATTGCTCAGGACCTTGCCGTGGGCACCACTGAGGTTACCCTTGAGCAAGGATTGAGTGGCGAAGTTGGGAATGATTGGCATTGCAGCCATTCCCAATGGTTGGATGATGTGCTACTTATTGCATGTTGGGTATTGTAGTGGGAGGACTTGGAGCCGCAATATTTAAGCCCTTTCTTATACCTTTACCTTATACCGCTGCCTTCCAATGCCCAAATGAATAAGAGCGATGCCTGTGAAACTCGACTGTAAAGCAGCGTTTGCCATTTGGTGCTTGACTTTCTTCTTCTTTTTATCCATTAAAACTGTTGAAAAGCAGCAAATGGCAAACAGGGTGATTAATGAACCAGTCAGACATATTTGCCTGTTGTCAGTGTGAAGTGACAAATTGATTGATTGAGTTGTTTCTGAAAAGGGGGCACATTGTCAGGACAATTGGGGAAAATGCTTAGCTATTGGCTTTTTTTGTTCCCAGCACACTTATCAAATGTGTACGTAATGGTATAATGTGTGTAATAAGCCAGTCGCTCGCCCACTGTTTTCTTTTACATGTTGCTGTTCTGCTCAGCAGATGTGTGAAACGCATAATAAAAGGCCGTCAAGAATGACGGTCGATCCTTCCAGAACGATCTTGCTAAGCCTCTGGGAGTTTGGCCTGACCATGTTTCTGACTCTAATAAATTAGTGCTCCTCTCCTGGCTCACCTTAATGGTAAACGAATGAAGATTCCATTGGAGAAAGAGGAAAAGCTCTTCAATTATTATTGAATTCTCATCTGTTAAAATCTATACTGTATACTGCGCAGGTTCTCTCTGCAGTGTGAAGTCATTTGGTTTTCTACCTTTTTTATATGTATTTTTGTAGGTAAATAATTTGAATTTAATTCACTTTAATTGAACATTAGCATTTTATACATGCACAATTCTCGTCCCCATACTAAATTGTCCATAAATGGGAGGCAAGCTGCAAAAATGATCATTTATCATTGTCTGGTGAAAATGCGTTACATTTTCTAGTGTTTGGTTGTTGTTTTTTTCTTTTTTCCCCCGTCCCTCCCTGACAGACATGGTATGATGTCTGTGCGTATTCTCTGCATATTTTTGAGCCTTTAAGTGATTTTGTTTTTCACAGTCAGCAGTTTGTGTGATGGTCTTATCAAGTAAACCTCTTTTTAATTGACGCCCTGCACAAAAAAATATATAACCATTGCTGCACCTGTTGTAAACATGTCTACTCACATCCCACAGAGGAGCCTCAGTAGTAAAGTGAGATAATGTGAAGGTGAAAGTGACAATTTTGGTGAAAATTTTATCATTGTGAACATACCATCACACACTGCACCACAATAAAATGTGACCAATCACACATGGAGTAGTTGGTGAGGAGTAGTGTTACTTGCTCAAGGGTACATCAGTGGTGCTCAGGCTGGGACGCACACCTGCAACCCTCTGTTCTCAAGGGACAAGGCAAGAACCCCTGCTGATGTTTCTTGAAGGTGGAAGAAACTTTTGGGGAAAAAATACTTTGTCCTGTTTAAGTACTTGCTGTCAAAGAAGCCAGATGTTTCTGTTGGAGAAGCAAAATCTTTTACTGCAGCTGTATAAATGGCAGTGATCTTATAAATTAACATACCAATTTCCCTTTTCAGTCTAGAATGGTTTTGGCTCAGACTGGTGTTTAGTCTTATGGCACAGTATCATCAGTGTCTATTTACGTGGGTTAGCTACAGTAAATCTAGTAAATGTGACCTGTGACGAGCAAAACTAAGAAATCAATAAGGGACAAATACATTTTCACAGCACTGTACAGGGGGTCCTCGATTTGAGATGCACTCGACCTGCGATTGTGTGTATATATATTTTTTTCTTTATGGTGTGAAAGTGAATCTAATAAAACGCCTAGAAAAGGGCTATACAGAGCCTCAGATGGGTGAGTGTCTCCCTCTGGTGGACAGACAGAGGAAATACACAGCTAGACGCTTACGTAAGGGGATTTTGAGTTGCGGCGCATCTTGAGGAAGGGAACCCTGTCGTAAGTTGAGGGCCCCCTGTACATATTATTCTTAAAGGGATGTTTAAAAAATCCTAGTAGGTTAAAGGTTTTGGGGGTGGGGTCTAAATTACATTGGGATTGCTTTGGTTACATGAAAGCACGTGTCATTAATGCACTTAAATAAAAAAAATTAGAAGAAAAATGTATCATGTGGCTTTTTCAAAATATTATTTGCATTTAATTCTTAACAAGCAAAATTAGTAAAAAAAAAAAAAAGAAAAAAAAGGAAGAGGTGGAGTCCAAGACGTGCTGGTCGTTCTTTGTACTTGCTCGGAGTTGCCGGTCCCTTGCTGTGGTGTGTGTATAGCTACTGCAGAATATTCTCGCTCCACTGCTCCGCTCCCTCTCTCCCTCCCTCACCCCAGATGACCCAGGCCTGTGTAGATGAGGTAATGTGCGCCCCCTGCTTCAGGAGCAGCTGCTTGTAGGACAGTGTAAATTGGCATGCCACTGTTCTGCAGTGCTGTCCTGTAGGGTGGCCCGTTAGTGGGCCTGAAGCATTGCCTGCTCTCTGTCAGTGCGCAGGGTCACTCATTTACATCCTTGTGAATGATGATCTATTTCACAAGCCACTGGTGAAAAACAAACTCCTACAAGGCCGTTTCCACGTCCCCATTCTCCCAGACCTGCCTGCTGTTAAAAGCAACGGTTCACACAAAAATATAACCCGAATGTCCCCTTGGTGTAGTGTGGTCAGGCGGCCAGGACACGACTGGTGCCTGATGTTTGCTTTTCTCACGTTCGCATTGATGCTGATAGACTAACGTAGTAGTAATAATAAGATAAAGATTCTTTATTGTCATTGTAACAGAGTACCACGAAATTTGTGTGGAATCTCTCTCTCAGCAGCAGAATAAGTACATACACAAAAAAA
The DNA here is from genome assembly GCA_037576955.1 of Lepidarchus adonis. Taxonomy (NCBI): domain Eukaryota; kingdom Metazoa; phylum Chordata; class Actinopteri; order Characiformes; family Lepidarchidae; genus Lepidarchus; species Lepidarchus adonis. The sequence continues at coordinate 22,624 of JBBIGC010135926.1, forward strand.
CACAATAGAAAAAAATAGAC
>JBBIGC010135940.1:0-22641 GCA_037576955.1 Lepidarchus adonis
AGAGAGAGAGAAAGAGTGAGAGAGAGAGAGAGAGAGAGAGAGAGAAAGAGTGAGAGAGAGAAAGAGAGAGAGAGAGAGAGAGAGAGAGAGAGAGAAGACAGGGAAAGAAACAGAGAGAAAAAAAACATGGAGAGGTTGGTTGAAGATTGGTTTGGATTTGTACCAACAATTTTATTTCAATCTCACAAAAACAGAAACATTTTTTAATAATCAGAGTTTAATATAGAGTCTGAAACGCTGAAACGTAAAGATATAATGTGTGTAAGTCTGAAAAAGGCAGATTCAATGTGAGCTTCACCTTTAAACAGAGCAATGACAACAGAATGGGCAGCAATGGGCTAGTGGTCAGTTCAGGTTCCACTGAGGTTCTCTTGAGAAAGGTGCCACAGTGTTCTCCATGTGCTGCTGATAACTGCCCACTGTCCACATGTGGAGGGGTCACATTTCACTGTGGTGCACTTTGTGTGATGGGATGTGTTCACAATCACAAACAGTCACGTTCACTTCAGATGGTAAGAGGGAACATCAGCTCTGGTTCTCCTTCTGAGGCCCTGGATTAAAGACTTATAAGGAAGGAGGAATAAAGAGAGCTGACGTCTACACGTAGGCCTTTTACTGCCGTATGAGTGTGTGTACTGTTTCCTGTAACATCTGGCGGAAGTTAATGAGGTGTCATGTACATGTTGCTGCAGTTTCATCAGTTTGCTGTTAGGTCATCACGCCTGATACGCTGGCAGACGAGTAATGTGGAGAGATGGCAGAGCCTCAGATTAACGTGCTTTACGAACGATCCAACTAAGGTTGGGGGATGGGGCAGAAAGCGGGGGTGGGGGGGGGGGGGGTGGCTCTGGTGTCTTGTGCCCCCAGTCTTGCAACACATATTCCTGTGAGTATGTAATCACCAGCTCCGCTCGCCAGAACCCAGAAAGGAAGTGATTACATTCAGTTACAATGCATCTTAAAACAATAGATTAACCAGCACAGAATTAGAACCTGCTGTTCACATTCCACACAGTCTGAGTTATGATAACACTTATTCCCCCAAAAAAGACCACAGTGAGGTCTGGGATATGTTCTCCTCTGGCCTGTGATGGTCTTTATCTCCTCCGATGCTCCAAAATAACCCAACAGTAGTACAAGGACCATAGGACGCTTACGGTTTAGGGAGTAAGGCTGTAAATCATGTGTCCTCACGATTCAATGCTACATCGATTATTGTAGCCAAAGTTTCAATCATTTTCGATACAATCAATAAAATTTGCAGTGATTCGATACTGGGGTCTAAGATCAGTAAAAAATATGAGGAAATTTTACACAATTTGCTACATTTCCACCAACTCAGATTATAATCTCAAAAATGTTATTATTGAAGGACAAATATAGTGATGTAATCATAAGCAAAAGCAGTAAAAAACACAGTTAAAACATAAGTTAAAATAATATGAGAAGAGAAGACACAACGATTTTCATGTGTTGGATCAATTCATTGGATCAGACATGGTTATGGATGATGCACCAATACAGATTGATTTATTGTTACATCCCTTTGAGGAAGTAGTTATTATTTTTTATAAAACGGACATTTAAATCTCAGATGAAATAAAGACACAGTGAGATTGTAAGTACTTTCTGTAAAATAAAATATTTCTTAAATAAATGCCGAATTAAAGTCTGAAGCTGTGATTTTTTAAAGCAGGGATATTGCACTTTAGGTGGACGCGTGGTGTTAAGCCAAAAAAAAATCGCAGCTTTCTAGCTTTCAATTAATGGTTGGAGACCCTTTTGGAACTGATTAAAATAATATTAGTCAGTCCCAGCACCAAAACCAAGTCATGAGTGAGGCGTTTGGAAACCACTGAGGTGCAAGCAGAGGTAAAGCAGGGAAAAGTAGGCTTTTTTTCTGGACTACGGGCATCTTTTCTTTAATGTTTTTAAGTTTTAAAATAATTTTACAGAACAGAAGGTGCCTGACCATCGCTCATTTAAGGTTAGGAAACGGACACGAATTCTGTGCTTAATTTCTGATCGAAGCAATTTTGAGAAGAGAGAAAAGAAGAGAGAGAGAGAAGAAAACAGAAAAGAGAAAATAGTATAAAAAGGAAATTAAAAAAAAAGAAAAATCTAAGAAAAATAAGCATGAAAGAAAGAAAAAAAACATAAAAGAAAAGAAAAGAACAAAAAAGTAGATGTGTGTCCAGCTCAAAACAGATATTTACTATATATACTAAGAGAGAGAGGTTCCCCTGTGATTAAATTCAGATTCTAAAAGTTCAGTGAATGTTTAATTCCTGTGTCCAATATAGAAATCACATATCACTGAGTGTCATAAACTTGTCATATTATCATTGTGACTGATGAAGATCAGATATCCAGGGAATTCTGAAGGCCTTGTTGATGCCCCAGAGCTGGAAGTGCCACAGAATCCGAGGCCAGTACACAAAGCTGATCCCTCTAATGGTGTTTGGGCAGCTGGAGACAGAGGTGCTCGTTTCCATGGCTGTTTCAGACGGCCCCCTCTTACATGCATGGTCATTAATCACTTGTCTCATGTTTCTCTCCCTCTCTTATTCCAACAGCAGTAAATGTGACCTTGCACAAAGGAGCTGTTTTTCATGGCCACCCTTCCTTCCTAACACACTCCATGATTGAGCCCAGCACTATCTCTAATTAGTAGCCAAGACAAACATAACCTCTGACTCATAATGCTCTCACAATTAGAGAGGACCTGCAGTCAGAGAGGGATCATGTTGTTTGGGCTGTGCTGTGGCGATCGTAAGAGCCAGAGAAGCTCCTGAGATGGTGTCGGACACATGAGCGTTAACCTCATTTAGGACATTGCCACATGGCCAGATTATAATTCCTGTACATATGAAACCTTCTGTACATTCCTGCAGTTAAGCTGCATTTCACCATATTTATGGTATCAGCTGATGTTCACATAGAAACATACATTTGCAGTGAGGAATGCATGAGCTTCTGTGTGAGAGTGAAACTAAATAGAATGTAAATATTCCTGTTACATATATGTAAATATTTCTGCATTTTTAGTGTGTGCAGGGGATAAAAATAACATAAAAAAATGCAAAATATACGGAAAACTAAAGACGATTTAGTGTAGGAATGTAAGAATAAGTGTGATTAGTAACCGTTTTTAATAGGATTGGCTTCTCTTAGTTCTAAGATGGCCTGTCTGAATCCTCGTAGGTTTTTTTTTTTTTTATGCTTTCTCCAAAAAGAATATCATTATAAAATAAATTACGTTTTTACTTTTATATGCCAAAAGAAATCTTATTGTAAAGTGTAAAACAAACACATTTTAAATAAGTTTAAGAGTTAACTGCAATGACCTTCACTGTCAATCTCACGATCGACATATATATATATATATATATATAGTTGTGATATCTGCCAGAGGAGGTGTGACAAGAGAAGAGAATGTGTGATGGGTTTTTGTGAGGTCAGCAAATCTCGCTTGTAGTGGGTTTTTTTAACTGTTTTATTAGATTCCATGACTCAAAATAATAACACAATACTCTTTCAGGGGCTAATAGATAGAACAGTGGGTTTATGAGTGGATTTATGAAGAACCAGGACCAGCCAGTAGGCTGAAGTGCCCTGTATCACGACACCTAACCCCCAACTGATCCCTGTGCACCACTCCACTGCTCCAGGTGTGCTCACAACCTTGGATTTCCCTCTGTGAATAATACAGTAAACTAAAAATAAAGAAGTTAAAGTGAGCTGTGTAGCTTCTTCCCAGCTTATGTAGCATGAAAGCACTCAATGTTTGAGTGGTTGGGGGTATGATTTTCTTTTGTTCTGATGTTCTGTAGTTATAGCTACAAATGTAATCCTTAGATTAAACTAGATATGTGCTGAGGGAATTTCCCCAGTAAAGCTTTTGCAAAAAAATTCTGCATGTGTTTTTTTTTCTTGGTGGTGATTCAATGAAATACATAATTTTTTACACTATTTTCTATAGGTTAACTGTATGGGTGCTTATGCCAACACAAAGCAGAATAATACATTACAGTTTTTTTCAGAAGAGATGATGATGTATGTATATAAATTACATAGCCATGTTAGAACCATGAGATAAATCGAAAATCATTTTTGAGCAGTGAATTCATTTGTTTTAATTTTTTAAACAAAAATTTTAACCTTACATTGAGTATTTTTAGAGCACAAAAAAAGTGAACGTATCCAACCAAATGCAAACGTATTCATAGGACATAGCTGAGTGCCATCTAGTGTTAAGGCCATATTATTGGTGGGTGAAGAACAGGAATGCACAGATGATACATTTAGAGTTTAAATCAATTAAAATTGAGAGAAAAAGAAGCATTGTGAGGAAAATCCATTCACACTTTTAAAGATGGCACCACTGTATAAATACAATCTGCATTACCAAAAAAGTTTTTTAAGAAATAAAAAACAGAATGTAATCTCTCTTGAACTTTTATTTAACTGGTAAAAATCTCGCACACTCAGTTCACAGGTAATTTCTTAACACAAGATTTCTGAGCTCTTTTGTCATCTACAGCTGTGGTCCCCAACCACCGGTACTGGACCATGGAGCATTTTGTACCGGGCCGTACAAAAAATTTAAACTTAATCAATCTCAATCCGTAGCATCTAACTATGCTTGAGACTCAACTTTGTCTGTATTCTGGGTGAAAGTCAGGGCAGAAAATGCTGAGATCACCACAACAGCACTGAAAACTTATTCTGAAAAGACCATTTATGTGTTACCATAGCGACCAGAGCGCGTGAGGGGCAGAGGAGGACGTTACTCTGATCATTGTTGCCGCATTTCCAGAGTATGCTGCTAATAAAATTACATAATTACACAGCGGATTCATATTTATTATTATATTTACAAAATATCACAGTTTTTGTGTTGGTCGTATCATTTTATTTACTTGTTTTTATCCGCGGCACCTTGAATGCCGGTCCGCGAAAATATTGTCTGACATTAAGCCGTTCCGTGTTGTGAAAAAGGTTGGGGACCGTTGCTATACAGTATAACGGTTTAGGGAACCTGGAGAAATCTCAGTCCCTGTAGAAAAAGGCCAGAAGCATTTGATCCCTGTTATGCTACTGTGATAAATATTACAAGATTTTGGGAAAAACACTGTCACAGAACCTAATCCACCACTGCGTCCAGAACCTAAAACTCTATTACACAAAGAGAAAAAGCCAGTGGAAAGGTGTGCTCTGGTCAGATGAGTCCACTTTTCAGTTTGGTTTTGGACAAAATTCACTTTCTGTGCCAAAGAATTAGATTAACTTAAAATACTGACAGTCTGTATAGACTTAACAGTGAAGAGTTTCAAAGCCAACATCTCTCATGGAATGGAGGTGGGGTCATCAGTGCTAGCGACATGGGTGTGAAGGACTCATTTGATGTAGAGGAAGACATTTTATATAAATAAATAAAAACAATTGGCTCCAAGACAGATTGTTGATGAACTACTGTCTTTACTATCGAAGGGCATATTTTTAACTGTCTGTTCATACAAGTTCTCCTGGTTCTTTTATTTTAGTTATAGTTATAATTTCTGACTGATGCCACTGTAGTAATGAAACAAGCCAGTATTAGCACTAGCGTTGAGTTTCCGAGGCTTTAGCTGTAATGAACAGTGTGAAAAAAAGAGTTTTCATTATCCAGGACAGAGAGATCTCCACCTTTTAATAAGAGAAGGACAAAAACTGACTTCCAGGACCTGGGGATCCTAGACTGAAAGTGAAAATGGAGGCAAACGGTCTTGCAATCAGATCTACAGTTGAAAATAAGGCTCAGTTTGATCAGGACCAGTCAACGTTTTTTGCAATCAAAGTAAGATGGAGATTTGCAAACTAGAAAATGGGGGGAGGGGAGCAACTTGAGCAAATTACACCATCTTTACCATCAACAGAGAGACTACAAGCAATGTAGACTTACTCAGAATTTTGGAATTTAAAGGCACCACAGAATATTCACATATGTGTCGTGCAAATGCTGAAAATGCAAAACACCATTCTGAAACAGTTTAATTCCAGCAAACCACATTAAATATTTATGGTCCCAAAATACATACAGGGGGTCCTCGAGTTTTGTCAGGGTTCGGTTCCTTCGAATGCGACTTACCACAAATTTTGACATAAGTGGGAGCTCATGAATGTATTGATGCTGCAGAGGCTTTATTGAACAGCACTGTGATTTATTAACAGCAGCAACACGCATGAAGAAGTAACACGCATACAGCCAACACCACAGCATCAGGAAACGTTGCTCCAGATGGAATTGCCCTTATTAATGGCTTCAACATACTTGGTGGATGAAACCAAGTACCACCACAGAAGTAAACACATCAGAGGGGTGACACTGACTACGCACTATGACTGACAGCAATCTAACAGCTTCAGTTACAAACTATTACAACACCAGCACCATTGCTAAGATGCAGTTTTGTTACAGACTGTCTGAAGTATTTTGGTTGACTGCAAGTCTTCTTTTTGCTATGTGATCTCTGCTGTAGACATAGTATCAATCAAGTATTTTACATCAATAATCAGGGTTTTTTTTGCCATTTTTCTGACTGAACTACATTGGAGGTCCAGAAACAATATGTGTTTGTTTATTAAAACAAGTATATTTAAATGAATAAGACATAATGATGCTGTTTTTGAGGTCGTCCAGATTTTAAAGCTAAATAATGGCCCATTTATATCAGCGCCTCTCATGTCAGGGCATCATAATGTTTGGCTTCACAGATCTCAGGTGTGTTTCATTGTTTCATTAGTGTAGGGATAAGATACCTACATTTTCTTCTACCATTTGGGGTCTGTAGTTGCCATTGTTCAACATGAGGAGAAAAGCTGTAAACGTCAAGGAAGCAATTATGAGGCTAAAACCATTTGCGACATCGGTAAAAACGTAGGGTTACCAAAATCAACTGTCTGGAATATCATTAAGAAGAAATAATGCACTGGTGAGCTCTGTAATCCAGAAGGGACTGATAGACCAGCGCAGAAAAATCCTCACAATATCCTCATTATAAAATACTTATAACAGCCAGGAGAATTCTGGGAAAAGATGTTGAATAGACAAGACCACGATTAATCTTTTTAAGAGTAATGGCCAAGCCAGTCATCTAATTGAAATCTAATTGATCATATCTTCCATATGTTGAAGAAGAAAAATTAAGATTTTACTTTAGATTCCCTAAAATGACGGTTAGGGACTGTGTATAAAAACTGTAAAGCATGGAATGTGCACTTTAATCACATCTGAATTGTTTGATTTAAAAATGTATACTGAGGAGCAGAGGGGTAAATCAAAGACACCTGCACCTTTGTCCCAAACATTTCGGAGGGCAAAACCACAATGAATAGTAAATAACAAAGAATACATTATAATCATGCTTAATAAACCATAACGCATGATGCGCTCACCTTAGTTAATGCTAATTAAGGTGAGCAGAAGTCTACTGATTCATGAGATATTAATGTAAAAGTCACTCATGCATTAGTCTATGAATTCATAATTTACGACATATAGTAAGTAGTTTTTAGCTCAAAAGAAAATACATTTATCATATGGTGTGAGGAATTAATCATATGACATGGAAAGCAATATCTGATTCAAGATTGGTGTTGTGTAAACGAGGGCTACAGCTAATGATAATTAATAATCAGATCATATTTTATAACAATTTCCATGTTACTAATAATTAAATAAAAATAAAAATAATCACATTATTTTATTTAAAACATTTAAAAAATAAAAACAATAAAATATGCAATATGAAACTAATATTTAAAAATATTTCAAATGGGTGATATAAATATCAATAATAAAAGAAATATATATTTTTTAAAAACATAAAACACAAATTAAGTGTTAAAAGGTCTTGCTAGATCAAATAGCTTTAAAAGCCGACTGACTGGAGTCTCACCTACACACATTCTTACACAATATCTCATATTTGCTCTTTTACTCATTCATTTACTGATTTATTAATAGCCCATTCTATCAGGATTGAGAATAAACTCTGGCTGTTAAATTAATGAAGAACTGCTGGAAGAACATTTAGCAGTTTATTAGGTTAACATGTCAGTAACATGACTGCCTTTCCTGAAAAGAAAGAAATGAAAAGATGTTCTTTTCATACCCAAAGTAAAGATGGACAAAGGTTCACCAACTGTTTCTATAATTTGGGTCAATTTCAGAATAATGTTCCTCAATGTCAAATTGCAAAGACAAGGAACATGGGTAAAGTAAAAGATTTTGATTCAAAGCAGGAAGAAACTTATTCATGGCTTTATCTTCTGCAGTGTCGACTAAAAGACCACCAGACGACTACCACTTACCAAAAATGCTGCTAAAATTATAACAAAAAACAAGAGAAGAGAGAACATTACTCCAGTCCTCAGCTCCATACACTGGCTTCCAGTCAAATACAGAATTGAGTTCAAAGACCTACTCAATGTCTATGGTTTGGGCTCAAATATATCTCTATAATTCTTGAAGAACATCAACCTGTCTATTATTTCCCTCTCTATCTTTTGTGAGACATCTTCCTTTTATATGTGGTTGTCATACCAATTGTTTTAGGGTTGTACATTAGCAGTTGGAATGTGCTGTGTTGTTGTTAGACCTCAATACTAGAAATTATGACAGTCCGTAGAACCCCCTTGGTAGTTAAATAAGAAAATAAGCCAAATGTGTCTATAAATATCTGTAGATATGTTTTAAATAACTGATTCACTTCTCTGGTGACAGTGTGGGAGGTTCCAAGACTTAGCAACTTGTCATTTCTGCCTGATGTGATTGTTATATTGGATTTATTCAAATACATTAAGTGGCAAATCCTAACCAAACAGCATAGCTTATCTTCAGGCCATGCCTCATTCCACATCAGATGGATTTTTGATTTTCAATGAATGAATTCTTGTCCAATAGAATTTCAAACAGGAAGAAAACAAACTCAGACTCAATTAGCGACATATTATATTGGGTTTTTTTTTTATTCCTCAGTGACACTGAACAGAAAATTTGAAATTCGCAATGAGTTTTAAGGCCACAGTACAATAAGCCGTAAGTATAGTCGTCCAGTCTTTGCAAAGTACAAAGTATATTTCCGGTACAATGTAGAGTCAGTAGCAACATTACCTATTTTTTGTTCTTCCGACACGATGATCATGTCCTAAATTAACTAATAAAAGTAAGAAAGCAGCTAACCCAACTAATCATACAACAGAACCTGACCTCAGTTATGCTCATGTGGCTGCAAACTGTTAAGTAATGTCTCTGTCATGGTGATGTATGTAGGTTAAAAGAGTTGGGAAAACAAACCGAGTTTGCTGAGTGCGCTAATAATGTCAGCATGATGTTAAGGCAAAATTAAAACACTCCGAGGCAACTGTGTCTGCTGCTGGGATGGTCCCTGGTTTCAGGATCCCGTCTGCAAACACTCAACAAACCGGACTCTATACAGAGAGTCCCCCAGTGAAGCCAACATCCACACCGGGACCCCAAGCCCACACTGCCTCCACCCACCAAAGTGCCTCTCCTCTTCATTGAGGAGATTGCCCAAAAAATAAGAGGAGCGCAAGAGTTTCCCAGAGAAAACCCAAGAATTCCGGTTTACTGGAACCCAGCAGGGGGCCCGACTGACCAGCCTGCTGGAAATGTTTAAACGGACAGAATGCTCCATGGGTAATCCCAAGAACCGTATACTCAAATTGCTGATGGCATCCAACTCAGCTAGAGGGAGAATTCACGGTGGTGCCAGTATGAGCAGAGTGGAAAGAGCCTGCGAGGTAACCGGGAGCAACCACGCTGATATCAGCTGTCCCATATCAGCCATAATTACTCCACGAGCAACACAACGCTCCCTCCACCCACAGACGGTGTCACAACCCTGGCAAGGGGCACCTGTCTGTCAGCAAGCGAGAGGAAACAATGTGTCTCCATGCTGGCGCATGAACGGCACCCAAGTTGGCACCGCTTATAGTTCCAACAATTACTGTAAAACCTTTCCAGAGGAGTAGATGCTGTTACTGCAGCGAAAGGAGAAGCAGAATAAACTCAGACCAAATGTTGGATAAGAAAACGTCTACAGACCTGGACTCAGCAGATAGTGGTGCTTTGCTATTTATTTTCTGTTGAATCTCGATCTGTTGACTTTCTGCTACCACTGACCTTTCCCTCTCCTGCTCCAGCAAGTTGGTGAACTCATCACTCTTCTTCATGAACTCGCTGTGATTGTGCTTCTCATCCTCCAGTCGGCAGAGTGCTCGTTTGTGTGCTTGCTCTACCAGAAGTAGCTGCTCCAGCATACGTCTGTATGTCTCTCTCTGCTTCTCCACCAACTTGTCCAACTAACACACATGCAAAACACACAAAGAAGTTAGAAAACATGCTTGAACTACATGCTGCATTATTAAAAATGTGTTGCTGCTGAATGAAGCGCTGCAAGCTTGTCAGTTATGTTCATTAGACAATGCACAATGTGGCATTTACTAGTGTAAATAATAAATGGAAGTTTATTGTGAATTAGCAGAATTTAATATAGTAATTTTGCAAACATCTTTACCAACCACTCCAGCAATATTTTCGTATTTTGTTCAATTCTGACCTCTGCAATGGGCTTCTCATAGATGTCTTCCTCCCAGCTGCAGACCTTGCCCTGTATGGCGTCCCTCTGCAGACCCTGAAGCACTTTCCGGGGTGTGACGAAACCATATTTAGCCTCCAGAAGAGCCAGGTCTATCTTATCCGCCCTCAACACTGTGATCACCTCATCTCTGGCCTAAACAGATAATAGACATTCTGTAGCATTTTGAACTACTCGGTTTATGAATATAATCTTCAATCTTAGAAATATAAACACAATGCACAGTGTGACATAAAAAGATAAAGTTGCACAGATTTGACAAAGAATCTCAGTTTTCAGTGAAGAGAAATGCTGCTTACACATGGATAAAAGGCCAGAAATCAAAGAATTTTATTTTTATTTTTTTTCAAAAATACCCAGCTAGGTAAGAACGTGGGCGTAGGGTGAGGCAGTAGGCAAATCCTGCAAGACATGCTGTCAAAGTTTCATATTCTGGTCTGTGATATTTAAATTTATTTGTAATGTAGTCTTCCAAACAAATTAATACAGAACCACAAATACAGGGACTCTCCCCCAAAACCCCATTTTTTGAAAAGTGTAAAAAGTGAAAGTAACTTTAATAAAACGCTAAAAAAATGCAATCCAGAGCCTGAGGTGGGTGAATGTCTCCCTCTGGTGGACTGACAGAGGAATGACCTCAGTGTAAAACACAGTAGATGCTTATTTAAGGGTTTTTAACTTGCGTCAAAAAATCAAGAACCCCCTGTATTAATTTTACATTGCAATTTAACTTGTATGTTATCTGCTATATGATTTAGACAATCATGTGAAAAAAACATCCCATGGAAATTGGACAATTATGATTTTCCTTCTTTCTTCAGCTACATTCACAATATATGCAAATTTTTATCTGATAAATTTGAAAATGTAATAAAATGACAATTTTTGTCAGTTTATTTGTTTCCCAATTCAACAACAGTTAAGATGTTGTGGAAAAAATAGAGTAAAATGCAACAATTCATAAAAGAACATAGAAAACATTGAAAGGGAGACATATTACTATTTCATGAAAACTATTAGAATTTGACACAGCAACAAAAAAAAACTAGAAAAAGTGTAAAGCAGGAAAAAGAAACAGCTGGAGGAATTTTTTATGACTTATTATGTTCATTGGCAACAGGTCAGTAACATGATTGGGTATAAAAAAAAGCATCATAGAGATGCAGAGTCTCTCTGAAGTAACGATGGACAGAGGTTCATCAATCTGCAAAAAACTGCTTTTACATATTGAGAATAATGTTCTGCAAAATCATGATAACTTTTAATATCTCATTATCTACAGTACATATCAAATGACTCTGGAAAATTTTCTGTGCATAAGGGACAAGGCTGAAAATCAATAATGGATGCCCATGATCTTGGGATCGCGGGACTATTAAAAAAAACCAAAAAACAGACATGATTCTATCAAGGAAATCACTGCATTAACTCACAAACATTTCCAGAAATCATCGTCTGTAAACACAGTTCATCATGCTGCAAATGCAGGTTAAATCTCTATCATACAAGAAGAAGCCATATGCGAATCTGATCCAGAAATTCTGCCATCTTCTCTGGTCCAAAGCTCAGTTAAAATGGACTAAGGCAAAGTGGAAAACTGTCAAACTAATCAAATTTTAACATTTCTTTTGGAAACTATGGGCATCACTTCCTCTGGACTAAAAATGAGAGGGATTATCCATTGTGTTGTTAGAGCTCAGTTCAAAGGTCTATATCTGTGATAGTATGGGTGTGAATTCATGTTTATGAAATTGGCAGCTTGCACATCAGAAAAGGTTCTATCAATGCTGGAAGGTATATACAGGTTTTAGAACCATATATGCTCCCATGCAGAGAATGAGAAGGCTTTGCATATTTCAGTAATGTAGCCCTATAGAAAAAATGTGGGTGATAAATAGCATAAATGGTCAAGATCATAAATGGAAAAGTACGGCTAAAAAGTTCACACCCTTTCTATGAGTTAAATGAAAAGTGAACACAAAAGAGTTCAAAAATAAGTTCTTTCAGAAATCTTTCCGATTGTGATTTCAAATATAATTTGTTTGAAAGGTATGTTATTTTCATAATGATGGAATAAGTTTAACATCATGAAAGGTGTGATGATAAAAAAAGGGACTGATATGTATGTTTTCCACATTTTTCCCAATCACACAATGGGGTTCCGCAATCTAGGCCATCACTATTTTATAACTTACCATTTTTTCTTTTTAAGCGATTCCTTGGTGAATTTGCTAGTGTGCTTAGGATCATTATCTATTTGAAAACTCTGGTGAATGCAAGCTGCCAATTCCCTAAGGCAGCAAAGTATTTTCAAACCATAGCATTTCTACAGTAATGCTTCACTACTGCAGTCTGGTTCTTCTTCTGAAACAATGTCTTTTGATCTGTGTCACACAGGTGTACTGTTACTGTCACCAAACAATTTCAGAACATCAATGCAACAATGTCCAGAGCACATTATTCCAAAATGCAATGTATATAGTATTTGCCTATAGTATGTAGTTTGCAATCTGAGGTCTTGCTCTATTGTTCTTTTTAGAGAGCAATGTCTTTTTCATGTCAAATTTGTCCATGCCAAACAAATTGTGCAAACTTTTTGGTTTCTATAGACAAACGGTGCCCAATACCTCGATCATGAGCTACCGGTCGATCGCGAAGGCATTGCTAATCAATCGCAGAACTGCCATTCAACATAAACTAAAAATGTGGATGCTGCTATGCAATATATATACATATATATATATATATGGTTTTTTTTTGGGGGGGGGGTTGCCTTTTTGCATTTTTTTTCTTGCTTTTTTTATAGTTGGTAGCTTATTTTGATTTCATTTTAAAAGTAGCATGCAAGCCAAAAAAGCTTAGGCACCCCTGCTGTAGACATATACCCTTTTACACTAACAGTTACAAAAGCTACCTGCAGATCCAGTGATTAAATTAAGTTTCTTGTTTTCACTTCAGAGTACACCAGACCCTAGATGACAAGCTTTTTGTGACTGACTGATTTATTTCTTTGGAAATTACACAATCGTATGTGTGATTTGTTGGGGCATATCACTTTTCTCTACAACCACTTTTTTGAGGTGAGAATTTTGCTTGTTTCAATATGTTTGGGGGAAAAAATCTAGACTTTCTAGAGGATGCACTATTTTTATTTGTTTGACTGCAAGTACCCACTTAGTCCTTGAGCATATAATTCTTAAAGCGTTAGATTATGGAAACTTCAGAAGCGCCTGATTTTAATGCAATATGATTGGGCTGGTAGTATTAAGGGGGAGGGGTTAGCAAAGTGTCAATTTACCACACAATCACTGAGTAAAGAATAATCAATATTCTATTATTTTAATGTTCTGTCCCTCACATTATGTTCTACTTAACTAGGCATTGTTAAAGGTTTTGTATGCCTCACATTTTTTATTAGAATTTTGATATGAAGCGAGGCTCAGAATCTGCTCTGATTTCCTGCAGTGATCTGGTTCTTACCCACCTGCAGTTCTCCCTCCAGCATGCTAAGAAGAAAGAGGAGGTCATCCCGGGAGAGGTCCCTGCCCTTTCCCGATTGTGTTGTCCTCTCTGTGTACCAACTGTGCCGGGTGCCGCTGCTCTTGTGGCTGTGCTGTGTCCTGCCTTTGTTGGTCAGGGTTTCCCGCTGTTGTGCTTGATTGGCCCCTTGTGTGCCCGACGAGGCCTCTTTAGCCTCTGATGTCCGTCGGCACGACCGAGCCTGCACCTGAGATGACTTCACCTCCGCTACATTCTCCAGACTGTTGCTACGGGAATGCATAGCTGTTTGCCTGTATGAAGCCAACAAAGAGGGTCTTATCAGAGTGTGTGTGTGTGTGTGTGTGGGACCTGTTTTCAGTGTTTACCAAAAGAAAAATGATGCTATTTATTATTCCAACCTCAGACTCCTTGGCAACACATTTTCCATGACCTCACACAAACACACACACACATTTATTTTATGTGGTGGTAACTGAAGTATGGAAGGAGCGTTTCTGCGCCTCCAATTCACACACAAGTTTGCAACATTGTAAATTACAGTCAGTCATTATCTATACCGCTTAATCTATTTCAGGTCGCGGGGGAAGCCGGAGCCAAACCCAGCAGCCTACAGGCCAAGGCAGGGTACACCCTGGACAACAACCAATCGCAGGACAGAGATAGACAACCATGCTAGAGCTAAACCGCAAACCTTTGGACAGTGGGAGGAAACCGGCGCACCCAGAGGAAACCCACGCGGACACGGGGAGAGATTGTGAACTCCACACAGAAAGGCAACCATGGGCAGAACTTTCGAGCTGTGAGGCAACATCGCACTGCCCCTGTAAATTTACAAGCCAACTGGCCAATTTTCCCGCAGATTTTAGCTTCTGTCTTGTAGGAACTGTTCTATACCTTATAATACTCCACCCCATCAGCCAACTGGGGGTGGAACACAACAAATGTATTACTTTGCCTGCGTCACAGTTGATTAAGATGGAGTCTCTGCTCAGAGGAGCTTAGAGGTGATTTTTGAAGAGAGAGAAACTTGGGAAGATATTTTTGAATGTGAAGATCACATGTCTGTCACTTCAGTGACTTTGTTGGGCAGTGGTAGGAACCAAGGGCCTCTTGAGCAGGGTGCCATCCGCACTACACTGCTCCCCGGCGCCAGTTGATAGCTGCCTGCTTCTCCACATGTGGATGGGTTAAATGCAGAGGTCACATTTGATTGTGCTGCACAGTGTGTGTGATTGAGTGTGTTCACAATGACAAATAGTCACTTTCACTGTCACTTTGAAGAAGAGGATGAAATTGACCTTGAGCCGGCTATTAAACATGCCAGTCGTCAGCCAAGCCCAGGGCCCCCTCAGCAGTCAGCCAGAGGATCAGTCCATCAACAGCCAGCAAGTGGAGAAATTTGAAAAAAAAAAAGTGAAGAAAATTGTGAAATCCAATGTTCTCCTTTCCAAAAAGAAAGAGCCACCCTGCAGAACTGCCAATGTGATGAAGATGGCACCAAGGCCAATACAAATGGCAGTTACTTACATGGAGGACATTGAGTCAGTAATATCCTCATGTGTTTTATAGACTGGCATAAATAGACTAGATATGTATTCAAAGGGGCCGAGGTGTGTTTTGCAGATGCGTAAACTATCTGTTCAATGGGGCTGGTGTTTAAATTGTGTTCAATTTCTAAACATTATTTCATTATGATTTGTTCAAAATACACATTTTCCACCCATATTTTGATATTGATTTATTGATATACGTTAGCAGGTTCAAGTCTCCGGGCCCAGGAGCCACTGAGGACCCCCTGAGCAAGGTAGCGTCTCACTACACTGCTCTTGGGATACTGTTGATGGTACTGTGGGTGCTCTACATGTGAATGGGTTAAAGTTTAAATTGCACTGTGGTGCACACACACACACACACACACACACACACACACACACACACACACACAGCTAATAAACACACACAAGTACTAATTCTAAGCTATTGAAGAGCAGAGTCTAATGTTTCCATGCTTTTTTAGTTTATAAAACCAGACCATAAGATACTCAGAGAAGAGAGCAGCCAGCATTTATAACCTCTTGGAAAAAGCATACAGGACCTTTGATTGGCAGCTAGGAGCAGCATGAGCTAGCAGCTTTGATTGACATTAGCAAGCTAAGTACACGAGCTAACATGGACTCTAAGGGACTTTAGTCAAAACATTCTTGTTTGTTGACATTTCAAGGCCAAAGGCAAACATCTGTTGTAATGATCTCATGTTAGGATGTACAGCCCAAATATGGAAATGACCAGATGGGTTCTTTGGGAGATGACTTCATTTGTTTGACTGACAGGTCACTGACGCATGTGTGATATGTTGTCACTAGTCAAAACAGAGATTTTCTCATAAAAGCTCAGACCAGTTGAGTGATCCTTTGTGAGTCGTGAAGGTAATGACACTCAGTCATGTCAACGCTCACCCAACCCTCTGGCTCTTCCAAGAAAACGTCCGTCTAAATGGCAGGGCTGGACAAAGACTCGATTCACCTGTTTAAATGTAACTTCTGAGAAATAGTAAGTAAAGATTATTCTGTTTTTAATATCAAATACTCTTTTGACTCTTCGGAAAATCATTATTTAGATATACGATTAGTTATGTCAAGACTACATACAACTTAAAAGTCCTTCCCGCAGTGAGGAGAAGGGTTTTATTAACCCTTTCCTTCAGCCTGATGAGCAGGCCTTCCATGAAATAATACATATGGATCAGAATGCTTCAAAATACAAACTGTGATGAAGGAATATATGATTATATGTACATATTATATGAGTACAATTTGACTCACGTTAAATTTTTTCAAGTGAAGGTGAAAGTGTGATTGTAAACACGCAGTATTACACAAAGTGCGCCACAATAAAATGTGACCCTTATTCCACTCGCACATAGAGAAGTGGGCGGCCATCAACAGTACCTGGGGAGCAGGACTGTACCTCGCTCAAGGGTTTTTCTGTGGAACCTGGTGTTACAGTTTCTCAGTCGTGTGGTTTGTTTTTTGGCATGTGTCATTGCCACGCCCTGGTCTCGTTAGGTTCTCCAGGTGTTCCTTGTCTTGAATTAGTATTTATATGTATTTACGTATTAAACCGAGTTTTCATACTTACGCTTAGGCGTGCTAGGCATCCACTGTTTGTATAAATGTGTAATGAAAACGTGACTAACATATACATATATTTTTCATATTCTGAATATTAAAAACAGCAGCAAGTGATTCTGCTTTGGGACATAGGACTATCATCCAGAGGAGTACTGTATGTGTATATAAAGATATCAGAAAACAAATGACTATATTGCATAACATTACAATTGGGAAAGGCTGAACAGTAACATTATTTCACATTATAGGAGCTTAACATTTTTTTTAAACACATTTGAACAATGAGATATATGTTGATTAAATGTCACTACTTCAGAGCAGCATGATGGTGAAGTGGTGTTCAGTCCTTGGGATTGTGTGTGGATTTCCTCCCGATGCTCCACTGTCCAATGGCTTGTGCTTTAGGTTGACTGGATACTCTAAATTGTTTCTGTGTTACCTCTATCAATCAACTCTATCAATCAAGACCAGAAACCCTGCTGAATACACATGACCATGCAAACCATCAGAAGACATTGCATAAGAATGTGTCATGCTATTGAGACAAATATAGCCACAGAGGATTGGGGATACTATTGTCACTTAAAACAGTCTGCCACTGCAACAAAAAATGCAAAAATCAAACAATTATTTGGCAAAAAATGAGTAAGTTTTTTAATTAAATTGTAGTTATAACTGACATTATTACAAAAGCTTTACAGACACCAGGTTCTAGCCCCTAAAGGGTTGTCTAGGCCAAAAACACAGCTCAAATGGACAGAAAAAATGAAAAGTTCATGAGTGCACATTTCAACTTGTTTCTGGGGGTAAAAAATCACTGTTAATTATCAATTGTCAACTGACAGGTGCAAAAATCCACATCTGATATGATATTGTAGGGATTACTGTCCACAATATAAGTGACTTGCTAATGCAAAAATACTTGGATTTTAGAGAGACATATACTACCATCAGGGTGATGTCTTTTTCTGGGAAGTCAAAGGTTATTTAGGCAAGACAAAGCCAGGGCTTATTCTTTGTAGACACAGAGTATCTCATTTGCCAGTGGTACAAATTTGTCTCCTACTGAAAATGTGTACTAATTTCTGTGTACTAATTGACTAAATTACAACTGACTGTTGAGCAGCTAAATCTTGTATTTGTAAGGGTGTCAGTTCTTGTTCCAATGCCTTGCAGCAAAGGGTATCCAATGGTTATATCATTCTGTGTCAGCAGACAGCAGTAGCTAGCACTCCACTGCTATGAGATGCCTAGCCCAACGCTTACCCATTGTGTTTCCACCTCTTTGCTGGGCTTCTATACCTGATCATACTGCAACCCAGTCCTATTCCGCTGGTGGCTCAGTGGTAACACACTCGTCTCATGTACACATGGTCACAAGCTCAGGTCTTGGCTACGAGGTGGGCTTCCTTTTCGCTGTCCCCTGTTGATAACATTAGAGTATTATAATGATACTGTATCAAATTTTTTATGTTTTTATATATATAAAATATATACATTTAAGATGAACAACATGAAAACATTGGAAATCTTATCTTTGCACTTTTGTTAGTTAAAGTATCAAAAGATTTAACAGCACTTTACATGAGGCTGGATCATTTTTTGTTTCCTGCACTGTAACAGTGCCCAGCCATGGTGTCCAGCTCATTACTGCCATAGTCTGCAAAGTCTAGAACTTACAGAATGCCAAAAAAAATGCCAGCTATTTAAATATGTCATGCAAAACACCTATTATGGCATTTACTTTATCATAGGTGAAACCCCAACTGTCAAGTTGTCTTGCTACATGGGGATTCTGGCTTTCTGACTAGTCCTAATATACTGATTTTTTTCCACAGGCTAATTTTGGCCTGGAACTAGCTCTTAATTTAATGCTCTGCAAAATTCACATGCATAATTTGGCACAATTTCATGTTTTTGTGCATCAGTGTTATCTCTTTACAGTACTCTGTATGAACTGCACAAATACATCCGCATAGTTTTCACCGAGCCTAAAGGTTAGCATATCTTCTGCTCAATAGGCTAATAAATACAGCTAAGCTAGCATCTTACGTTCATCACTGCGTTGTTGTACACACAGGAAATGATGTTTGATGGAGTCTCTGGAGCTTACCTTGTCTCATCACTCATCACATCTCATTTCACAACCTTTTTAATTGACAATATCTGTCAACTAGCAGTAAAATGTAAAGCCTTATTTGCTGCATTTGTAAGTTTTACTGCATTTATAAGACAATAAATGACCCACCAAAATGCATCCTAGAGTTGTGGTTCACTTTAGGTCTAGCACAAGGAGAAAACTCATAGATTAACTTGTGGCATCCAATGGCTGTGCAATATTTTTTTTTTACTTCAAACTCCAAATGTGGTCATAAGAAAGTGGGATGTGTGCATTTGTAATTTGTGTTTGCATTGGACATTTTTAGGCATGAATGACACTAACACAACAACTTAAAGGCAACATAATTTAGAACAGAATAGAATAAATAGAATTGAATAGAATAGAATAAACCTTAATTATCCCATGAATGAGAACTGTAAGTGTTACATAGCTCTTATAACATAATTAATATATGAGATGAATAACAATTACTTTTCTGGTATATATACACAAAAATAACAAATAAAAATAAAAATAGCCATAAATACATGAACAACCAAGAAATATTTGACAATATCTTCAGAAATATGTTTGCAATATGAGGAGCTGTGGATGATTCGGATGGGATCCAGAGATATGCAGTGCACAAGCACGCTGTATATGAATAGCAGCAATTAAAACATGATGTGTCAATCAAATGAGATGATAAATAGATGAACCATGTTAAACTGCGTTGTAAAGTCTGACAGCTGCTGTTATAAATGACCTGTGTTTGCACTGCTTCCTACACTGTGGGTGTAAAAGTCTACTGCTGAACGAGCTGCTTAGTGCTCATGTAGGGGGTGGGAGGTGTTGTCCATGATGGATGTCAGTTTGGTCAACATCCTCTCCTCCCCAGTTTGCTCAATGGACTTCAATGAACGGCCCAGGACAGAACTGGCCCTCTTGACCAGTCTGTTTTGTTTTATCCTGCCCCTTTCTGGAATTCCACCACACCAGCAGACCACAGTATAAAAAATGCCAGATGCTACCAGTGTCGTAGAAGGTCCTTAAAAGAGTCCTGAGTTTAGCTTGTTATTGAGGGGAACATCCAAGTATTTGTACACCTCCACTGTTTCAATGTAAAGACCCTGGATGTTCACTGGTGTATTGGGGGTGGGGTTCATAGTTCATAGGGCTGCATAGACCCTCCAGTCTGTAGTTTGGAAACAGTCTTTCAGTGCCATGCTTCTCACATACCTTGTAGTGGAGGGTTGTTTGCACACTTAAGGAATATATGAGGGAATCAGATGGACCAGGTTATGATCTAAATGACCCAGTGGGAGGAGAGATGATGCTCTGTATGCATCCTTAGTATTTGCATACAGTAGATCCAATGTTGTGTTTCTCATAAGAAGCTTGGAATATATTTCTTGTTCAGCATTTGCGTAAGCAAACAACTTGTCCCTGAGCAAGGACAAAACAAATGAGATGATTGTTGACTACAAGAAACCACTCTCTGCTACACATTACCAGCTCAACCGTGGAAGTCGTCAAGAACACCAAATTCCTTGATGTTCAAAATGAACCTCACCTGGTCCTGCCACACAAGCTCCATAACCAGGAAAGCCCAGCAGCTTCCTAAACTTAATAAGAAAGCTAAGGAAAGCCCAGCAGCTTCCTAAACTTATGGAAAGCCCACCTCCCACGACCTTCTACAGATGGACTATTGAGAGCATCCTGTTTTGGAAATTACACCATCATGGCTCACAAGGCTCTGCATTGGGTAGTGAGGTCATGGTGACTATTGGAGTCTCTCATTCCTCCATCACAGACATTTTCATCACATGTTGCTTCCAACATTGTGGGTGAATTGATACACCCCTCATATGAACTGTTCTCCCTCCTGCCATATGGAAAGCTTCTAAAATTGTACAATGTAGCATTCTGCTAAAAACAAGTTAAAGGTAGAGCTCGGCAATAAATAATAACAGTAATAAAACAGTAATTTTCAATAGTAAATTATCTCAAAATAACTTTTCCTCTATATAAATATAAGACATGGTCGATACAACATTGATAAAATTCATTCAGTTCCATGTTTGAAGGACAACACTAAAAGCCAATGAGAAAAAGAATAATACTGTGACAAACCAATCACATAGCAGGAATAGAGTTGCAGCCAACTACAGGTTATGTTGATGCACAGAGCACAGAGAACAGCAGTGCACACGTTAATATCTGGGCCACATCAGCCACTGATTGTACTGCAGCAGTGCCCACCAGTACATCAGGAGTGAGAGTGAGATAGAAGAGAACATGATCCCATCTGAAGCATCATCATACTATAGGGCTGCACGGTGTTGGTTGGTCCCCCCAATATCTGCACAACAATAGACCAAGATGTCCAGTATCTCCAGCCCCAAGCCTTATGACAAAAGAAACACAGTGGTTCCACTAATCCAGTAGCCCACATTACAACTAAAGATGCCAGTAAGAATGGTTGAACAGGTCGGATTTTAATGGCTGGTTGAAATAACTGACTCTCGTTACCAACTCCCATGCTTTAAATATTTTTCTCAGTCAGAGCTTCCCCAGCTCCACATGGAGTGTAGAGAGACAGTGTTATATGAGCCTCACTACTCACTTCACTGACCAAAATTGGAATTTGAAAATCAAATGTAGTGTTCTCCTGTAGCTGTTGTGTTCTCTAGTCAAACCTGAAAGCTTTTGAATGATCAGAAGTGAGAGTTTATTTTTTGTTTTGTATTGTCTGTTTGGAATTTAGAAAATAGTTTAGTTAACTTTAATTAACACAAAGCATTTAAATCAGAATTAAGATTTTAATTTATTATGTACCTGTTCATTTGAAATGCAGTTGTTTA
Source organism: Lepidarchus adonis (assembly GCA_037576955.1). NCBI lineage: Eukaryota > Metazoa > Chordata > Actinopteri > Characiformes > Lepidarchidae > Lepidarchus > Lepidarchus adonis. The sequence continues at coordinate 22,262 of JBBIGC010135940.1, forward strand.
GTGTTCTACAGTACATTTGTTATTTTCTTCTAACACAAACTAAAATTAACTAATTAACTTGTATATCACTTAGAAGTAAAACGAACCTTTAAGGTTTCTTTCTTTAAGGTAGAAAGAAAAACACTTATGAAACCTTAAAACATGGTGGTGGGAGAGTTCTAGTTTGGGACTGTTTTGCGGTTTTGCTTACACAGTTTGCCATGATTGATGCAACAATAACCTGTTCAAACAAGAAATAGAACCAAAAGTGAAATATATATACACTGCTCACAAAAAATAAAGGAACACTTTAAAGAAACACAGTAGATACATCAGATCTCAATATGAAGTTGGATATCTATACAAATAACGACAGGGCAATGTCTTAGGAACAAAAGGAT
>JBBIGC010135982.1:0-22610 GCA_037576955.1 Lepidarchus adonis
TCCTACACACCCACCAGATCCCTCAGATCAGCGAGGGAACAGCGTTTGGAGATTCCACCCCCACGAGGAGTCAAACATCACTCCAGACTCTTCGCCTTCGTTCTCCCTCACTGGTGGGCGAGCTGCCCAAACACATCAGAACTGCGGAGACTCTCTCCACCTTCAAGAAGCACTTCAAGACTCAACTGTTCTCTACCTCACCATCTAAACCCAAAATAAAGTTACTTTAATCAAATACATGACATCAATCTACAGAACAGTTTTCCACTTGTACTCACTTATGTTCACATTACTTAACAATATAATTAAATATGGTACTTGCATTTTTTCTTATTATAGGTAAAGAAGCACTTAAACTTAAAGAACTTAACATCTTAAGTTCAACTTAACATCTTAACATACAGCACTTACTGTATGACAAAGAAGAATGTCCTGGACTCTTTTAGCACTACTACATATTAATAAACCATATTGTTGACATCATGGAGGAGGTGGATGTTAGAGACCTCTTCCACCTTTCTTTTGAGGATGCCCCACAGATGCTCAATAGGGTTTACCTGCCCCTCAGTTTCTTTAACACGTCAGTGGTCACCTTGGAGGTGTGTTTGGGGGTGGTCAAGTTGGACTGCTGCCCTACTGCCCAGTTTCCGAAGGGGATCATGCGCTGCTTCATTATGTAACAGTACATGTTGGCATTCACGGTTCCCTCAATGAACCCTCAAGTTTATCTCGGTCTCATCAGACCACAAGACATGGTTCCAGTCGTACATGTTCTTATTCTGCTTTTCTTTAGCAAACTGTCAGGTTTCTTATGTATCATCTTTAGAAGAGGCTTCCTTCTGGGATGACAGTCATGCAGACCAATCTGATGCAGTGTGTGGAGGATGGTCTGAGCACTGACAGACTGACCCCCCACCCCTACAACCTCTACAGCAATGCTGGCAGCTCTCATACATCTATTTTGAAAAAAAAAAAAAAGGCAACTTCTGGATATGGTGCTGAGCACGTGCACTCAACATTTTTTTGTTCGACCAATGCAAGGCCTGTTCTGAGTGGAACAAAAGTGCTGCAGCTCAGTTTCAGGGTGTTGGCTTCTTCTTATAACCTAGGCCATCTTTATTTAGAGCAACAATTCTATTTTTTCATATTCTCAGAGAGTTCTTTGCCATGAGGTACCATGTTGAACTTCCAGTGACCCGTATAAAACCTAATGAGTCACATAAGCTGTACACAGACTACTATACAGTACATCTTCAGTGTTTTCCCATGAACACATATAATACATATTTTCAAAGAAGTGAGGGGTGTACTCACTTTTTTGAGATACTCTATCGTATCTAATGATAACAAAAACAAAAATCAACCTATATAAATCATATAAAATAGCACAAGAAGGGCTAAAAGTAGAGGTAATTGTGTACAGAGGCAAAGAAGGTACCCAGTTATGAGGAGGGGTGAAGGTATGAAATCCATTGCGTAAAAGTTACCGGTGAATACAGCACTTCTGCACACTGGGTAAAGCGCAAGACAGAAGTGTTAAGTAACAGTTTCTAGTGCAAAACAAAGAGTATGAGCACACAACCTTGTGGAGCACCTGTGTAGAGGATCAGGAAGGAGAAGATATGGCTGCCAGTCCTCACCATCTGTGGCCTGCTTATCAGGAAGTCGAGCTGCAGACTGAGATCCGTACCTGAGGTCACTCTGCTTATTGATGAGTATGGAGGAGATGATGGTGTTGAATGCTGAGCCGTAGTCAAGATCATTCTCACATATGTGTTCCTCTTGTCAAAGGGATCAAGCACAGTGTGTGTTGCTACAGCAAGGGCATCCTATGTGAAGAAGGTCTGTGATGTCAGGAAGGATGGAGGACCAATTGCACTGGGGGACCAATGTACATTGTTCTTAATCACTGTAACGTTGAGCATCTCCCTCTCTCTCCCTCTCACTCTCTCCATCATGCTGCTAATCCTCCCCAAGGAGATTCAAGTGGCCCTTCCACATCAAGCCTGCTGGAACATCCTGAAGCCCAACTTCTGGTTAGAAGCTTACTGCTGGAACCCACTCACACCCGCTGAGAAGCCCAGAGGCTTTCTTACCTCTTCAGCAGCCACCATGGTCCATCTGTTCCCTAGAACTGCTGCACCGCTTGTCTTCTGCACCCATCACTAGGCCTCCTGCTCACCTTCTTCACACTAGCTTTAACTATCATGGATCATCTCCCTGTATGTTACACTTTATAAGCTGCAAGCTATGGGATTCTAGCAGCTAGATTTCAGTTTCATTTGCTTTCTCTCATTGTTATTGGTGTTCCCCTTATGAGCCTTGGTTCCACCCAAGATCTCTTCATACAACATAGGGAGTTTGCTTGGACAGAGATTCTGTAAAGCTGCTTTGTAACAATATGGTTGCAATGTGGTTGCATCATTATACTAATAAAATTGACTTGACAAGATGTTTGATATGAGTATAACATGGCGTAATGGGTAAAGCTTGAGACCACTGGTTTCCTGAGGACAGAATTGATGGTGTAGGCCTTGAAGGACGTGGGGATGACCTACTGTTTCAGGGACAGGATGTTGTTGAACATCACCAGTTGATCTATACACACTCTAAGAGTCCATCCTGGAAGGCCAACTGTAACTGGGGCTTTGTGAAAGACTCTATCTCGTCAGTTATTTCTACAATTATCTATCGTCAAATGATACAGGTCCTGAAAATAAACTCACAAACTGTATATCAAGTATCTTTGGATGAATAGCAATTTTCTACAATTAAATGAAGAAAAAATGATATTATCATCATTGTCAAGGATTCAAAGATATTTTAAGCTCTATAACCAAAACAGACAATGGAAATATGGGTGCAACCTTTAACTCCATTTTAGGTTTAAAAGCACATATAAATAAAATAATAGTGAACAGCATGAGAAGTTATTGCCAAGCTGTAATTGATGCTCAAAAGCAGAACACGTTATTGAGACATTGACATTTTTGTTGTGGTTTACTCATCACTGTTGTTGGCTTTTGTTTCAATAAATAATTTGAGATGAAAAAAGTCACTATTGCATACTTCTACTCAAATGCCCTAATTTCATGATATAATATTACTGTGTGAACTTTATATGCTTTCCGTACATATTTACTCGAAAGCCAAATGTCCATAACGTTTTGTGAGTAGTGTATTTAAATGTTACCCATTTTATGATTATTTCATTATTTCATCATTTATATATTTCTTTTCTCTTTTTCTGTTGTCGTTTATTAAAAGATAAATCAGATAAATCAATATTTTGTAACTTAAATGCCACTGTTGCATTTATCCTCTCTTAAACTTTTTTAGCCCTTTGCTACATTACATTACATCCTAGTGTATAATACAAGCTGGAAAAACTCAGTTTAAAAGAAAAAAAACTTTATTGCTGACTGAGAAAAGATAATTTTTTTTTTTGAATGACAGGGTGGGTTGGGGTGGGGATACGGCAGTACAGTGATGTCAGTCATCCGTCTACATGTAACTTCTTCAGTATAAAATTAGCAAGACTGATATGCTAACATTATTAGGTTTAACTTTCTTCAAATGCTTTAAAATCAATTTAATAAATATAATCGTCATTGCTGAACAACTCGATTTGTGCTGCTTTGATGTCAGACATGCTTCAATCACCAGTATCTTTCATGGATTTTGCAGATGTTGCTTCATGAACACAACGACCTGGAGCTTAATTTCTGCAGCATAGTTCTTGCGTCATGATGTCAGTAAGTTCCAAATTTGATCAATTTAATTGTTCTCTACCAGTATAAACCAAAGGCCTCCAGGAGCCAAATTAGACTTTCAGATCAGTAAATTCAGTAATGAAGCAGTTAATACATAACATGGGGCAAATTATCCAGTTATAACATACAGCTGAATGGTGCAGCTCGGACACATCCTCAGTGATGAACCCAGGGTCATAGGGTGTTTCGGGTCTGGGATCATCAGACACCCTTTCCTGGGTGACTTTTGTCCGAGCACTACACCACGTCTCTGCCCTCTTGATCCACAGCCACCTTGAGGCTTTTTCTGCGGCCTCACTGATGGATCTGGTGGCTTTCGTCTCCTGCCTCCCTCTGATTCCAAGGAGTCTGAGTGCACGGTGCAGGGATTGCCCCAGGAAATCCCTACAGCCCACCTCAAAGGGCTCACAACGAGCCCTCCAACCATTTCCCTGCAGGCCTCCCCCTGCTCCAGGTATTTGGCCTTCTTGTGCTCATCATCCATCCAGTCTTCCCAGGGGACTGTGAGTTCCAGCAGCACAACTTGCTTAGTGGAGTCAGATGGTAAAACCAGGTCTGAGTGACGTCTTTGCAATATTCTCTGGAAACCTCAACTTCCTCCCTAGGTCTACCTTCAGTTGCCAGTTGCGTGGTTGAGGCTTCTCTCCTGCCCTGATGAAGATGATGTTGGGGCTGGTGTTTGTTCTGCTGAATCCCTGTGCAGATGGTGTCAGCCATTGCCCTCAGGACCTGGTCATGACGCCAGGTGTACCTCCCCTCTCACAGGGCCTTGGGGCAACAGCTTAGAATGTGGGCATGTAGATGTTTCTACCAGACCCCAACAGTGCAGATTAGTTGGGAGTACATCATACACATCATACAAGAGCAGGCTTGGAAGCTGATGGGAGCAGTTGCTGCTGAGATACTGAGGGAAGTTGCTAAGAGATTAGCTGGCGTGAGTTGTAGCCAACAACAGCAACTCTACATAATTCTCTGAAGTAAATAAAGTTACATGTTTGTAACTCCTGGCTGGTGCTTGTGTAACGCATGGTCATCACAGTATAAAAACATTGATGGCCTAGTGGTTAGGACATTGCCCCTGGCATCAAAGGTTGTAGGTTCAAGTCCCAGCCCAGGCACCACTGAGGAACCCTTGAGCAAGGTACGGTCGCCACTTCACTGCTCCCCGGGCGCCTCTGTTGACGGCAGCCCACTGCTCCACATGTGCGATGGGTTAAATGCAGAGAATAAATTTCCCACTTGTGGGACTATAAGGGATAATAAAAAAACTTGTATCAGTTTTCAGTCCATCTCCTGATGGGATAACTGGTGGAGCTCAACTGATTGCGTCTTACTAGATCCCACTGAGAAAATAATTTCACCTGATAATGTTCTAGTGTTTCCAACCTTAATACTTAATGATGAAATAAGAGCAGTACTGATGATTCTATTACATAAAAATGGGCTAATTATCAGACATGTTCTATGACGGTATTGAAAGCCTGCAGTAGCTTTGTTATTTGGTCCTTTTGGAAAAGTGTTGGCAGATTCAGAAGGCTAAGAGACTGTGATGACAACAGGATGTGCCGTTCAAATTGGATTTGTTTTTAATGGTCCTTTACCTGTGCATTTAGCAAAGCGATAGGCATGCAATTGCTTGCTAAATTGCTCCAGCAGTATGCAAATGCGTTCCAAATTGGATCAGAAAACATCTGGTACAAGCAACTCAGAGAAACGTGTAGCAGTCCCATGAAAAAAGTGTAAGCCTAATAGAAACCTTCTGCTGGGAAAAGTCTGGGCCGTTTCGGGTCAGGGTCCATGGAGTCTTCAATGTCTGAGGGCTTCACCGTTACAGCCAGTCAACTGAGACGGCATTTCCACAGGGTGGCCATTACCACCGACCGCTGACCATGACCGCTAGCCGACCCAATTACCGCAACTGGTTCAATCATTTCATGCTTTCTTTTGACCCCTGCACACCTCGCTTCCATATGTACTACCACCTCTTCTCAAGTGTGCTACTGTATTGGCCTCTCATTCATTCACTGTGTTAAATGAGTGCCAGAATTACGTTCACCTCACTCCAGCGCTCATTAACTTAACACACTGTATCATTAACATACTATAAAATGAGCCTAATTGATTCCATTTTAAGCAATAATTATCAGTTAGAATGACATATAATGCTGCAAGGCACTAAGTGAGGGCTCAAAAAAGAAAATGACTCACATGGGAAGCTGAGATTTTTTTCCCAAAGGTGGCAGTTGTTAGGAATGGAATTTGTTTTTTGTGTCTTTTTATGGAACTGTACATACAGTAACAATTTAAAGCAAGTAAGATGCACCAATCAGACACAACACTGCAATCAATGACAGGTTAAGACATTGATGATTGGGTTACAGTGGCATCTGTGAAATACATTAGTCAGCAAGTGAACAGGAAGTTCTTGAATTTGGAAAAATGACTAAGGAAGTCTGAGTAACGAGTAACCTACAAAAAGTGTCCCAGTAAAGAAAAACCAGTGAACTGACAAGAGGGTCATGGACACCGAAGGCGTACTGAACACCTGTGAGACACTTTTTGTACCTGTGAGCTTGATTTTCTTCTCAAAGTGTTGGTAAGGAGGCAGTATTGGTGGTCTGTCAACTCTTGCATGGTTGCCTCCCATGTTTTCTCTTTGATCTTTTTTAGAACCTCCTGAATTTGTCGTTATTTTTCCTTTTCCTTAAGCAGGAAGATGATTCCTAAACTCAAATTTTTAGCCTTGTTTACGTGAGAGACCTTTGTGTGTGGCAGCTGAGGTGGGTGTGGGTAACTGCTAATGGGAATATGTGTCTCTTGAAGAAAACCATCATGTCTGTGAGAGCTTTGGGGGCAGCTCTGGAGATCTAGAAAGGATCTCTTAGGAGGTGTTAACAGGGCAGTAAAAGGCAAAGAATATATTAATTTCTATCATAAATCTTTTTGCAGCAATCACTTGATTAGAAGTTAAACAAATGAGCATTTTAATCTCTTTTGTACAATATTATCATCCCTAACAAATACTTCTAAGCAGACAGAGCAGAAGAGTATGTCCAGGCCAACTAGAATACCACTCTTTGCTCCCATGCTCAGTCTTGATGTATTCCATGGGCAATAGGTGAGATTCTGATGTGCAACAGCTTAATGTTCTTAGTCAGATCATCATAAATCACTTTCACACATTAATTGGGAGTCATTGACCAACGTGTGCTACCGTCATTCCTCTTGTTGTTTCAAATTCATCAAACCTCAATGGCAAATAAGAAAGGGCGGCTACAGAGGCTCAGACATTAGACTTGCATGAGTACCATTGAAAAAAAAGTAAGAAACTTTGGGTTTTATGAATCAGATGTGTAGAGACACTGAGCTACTGTAGCTACATTTAAAGTGACAGGTGTGAGAGAGTGTGACTGTACTTCTAGTAATTCATCCATAGTAAATGTTAAGTACAGCAGATTACTATAAAAGGTTCATTCTGGGAGACTCAAGTCAAAAAGAATGGAGAAAGTTCTGGATCTGCCTGCCTCTGAATATACACAGATACCGTCTATTTATGAATTTAGCATATCATGCATAAAAATACATAAACAAGCCAAAGATATGTAAGAGCATGAAAGAAATTTCATAGCAAACACTTTCATAATACCAAACTAAATGGTCTCAGTCGTTCTAAGTGAGTTAAACTGGCACACGACTTGATCTAACAGTGCTATTTAGATCAGGGCCAGTCATCATTCTCATTAACATAGGGTAAATTATGTATTATTATTATTCATTCATTATTATTTGCTCTGTGAATGCCCGTTAATAATAACTCACTCTGCACTTTCTATATTTCTGTATTTTTAATTATATAAGAGTGCCTTTATTTACTTCTTGTGATGTTTCTAGGGTAGTTGCAGGAAGTAAATGCAGATGAGATTGTTTTGGCAATGTTTAATTTTAATTACCAAGGCATAGACCATATGTAGAAGTTTAAAAAAAAAACATGAGCAGATAATTTTCAGAAGAACCATGACATGAAAACGACACTGCACTGACAATAACCTGCAAAGACCTAAGAAGACTAGGGAAGTATTCGAAAAGAGGGTAGTACTCTAATAGAGGGTAGTACTCTAATAGAGGGTAGTACTCTAATAGAGGGTAGTACTCTAATAGAGGGCAGTACTCTAATAGAGGGTAGTACTCTAATAGAGGGTAGTACTCTAATAGAGGGAAGCACTCTGTAGGGTCCGGGTGCCTACACCTCCTCCTTTCACTATTAGGGGGAGCCCTGCTTACCTTGCGCTCTGAGCCCCTGCAGATGCTCACCTGCAGCTGATTACCTGCAATCAAGGAAGCCTACAAAAACTCTCACCTCCAAATGCTCACTGCTAAGTCTTGGACGTTTTTAGTCTGTTCTAGCCTCCTTAGAAGAACTATGTTTAACTACGCATGGTAAACGATTGGCCTACTCCAAAATCAGTAAAAGACATTCAACGTTTTCTTGGGTTCACCAATTTTTATCGTCGCTTTGTGAAAGGATTTAGCAGTATTGCGGGTCCCCTCTCAGCCCTTACACGAGGGACCCCTGCCAAATTGCATTGGTCAAATGAAGCACAACAGACATTCAATCATTTAAAAGACGCCTTTACGTCTGCCCCAGTACTCGTTCTTCCTGATCCCGAACGACCGTTCATAGTGGAGGTAGATGCTTCGGATGTGGGTGTGGGGGCAGTTCTATCCCAGAGGGCGGTTGCTGATAGGCGTATCCACCCTTGCGCCTACATGACCAAATGAAACACAAAACACAAAACCTGGAGAATGACAAAGACATGTGACACAGCCTCAAACCATGAAATATCATCACATTTCTTTAAGTATTATGATATTTATTTTAATGATTCCTATTATTATTATTTATAGTAGTAGTAGTGTTATAATTATCCTTATTATCACTTTATTAATATCGATGTTGACTGGGCCATTTTTGAGGAGGGTCTGAGTCCAAAAATGTAATTGCTGATAATAGTGTTCAGTTGTTTCCTGCACATGACAATAAACTTGAACTTGGACTTATTTAGGCAAAACCCTGCATATATATGAGATAAGAGATTCTAAAGATTATGCCCTTATGTCTAAACAGTAGAAAAGTAAATATTAAATAATATAATACACAGATGTCCAAATATACGTATGAGTGCACTTTCCTTGATGTTTATTACTGCACAGGATGAGTCCAGATTAAAAGGCAAAGATGACATAATTCAAAATTAAAGTTCAGTGATGAATAGACATTGTGTTAATGACCAAAAATATTCTCATTGTGTGTACTTCACCTCTGACTTTAAAAATTAAATGGTAACACATACTTTTAATGTTAATTGGGGTCATATAAATTTTTCGACTCCATGTCTCCTCACGCATATATCTGATCCAAAGAGTAGACCAGTCTTAGTCTGATGGTAAATCATCTTTCAGTATGTGTTTGAAGCTTGCGCTTTCATCTCACCACTGTAGACGTTGCTGCTATTAAAGGAAGTGTTTCAACAGCACGTCTTCAGAGACCCTAATGTAAATGTACACCTGTTTTAACAGGCAAAGCAGTGTGCTGGGTTCTTACATAACAGAACGTGGCTGAATCGGAAGCATAATGAAGCACAATGGGGCCCAAGTTCCTAATTTATAAGGTAAACCTGCAGTAGATATAGAGGGTAAGCACGAGGTCGCTGTGATTACACCCACTGAGTGGCATAAAGACTCATTTTTACTGGCAACAAAAACATAATATCGTAAAGGGAAAATCGAAGGGCTGCTGCATGATTGACAGATCATAAGATTCTAAAAGTGATGTTCTTACAGGCTGATCAATGCTACAGAAAAAAGAAGTCTGTGGATTGCTACCAATCACAGAAACAACTGCCTACAGTAAACAAAGTGGGTTCTCTGATCTGAATGCTAATCTGATTCTGGTTCATACTGAATCAGAAATTAATCAGAATCTTAAATGAAAGGCAGGTTTGCTCCTTACCTCTTACTGGAGAACCAATAGGTCACGGGCACTAACCTGTGACCTGGATTCCTTAAATGTATTGCTCTATCTGGCAACAAAATCTGAAAAAAACAAAAACTGAAGGGGGGGTTATTTGGTGGGAAAGTGACATGAGTACATACGTATTTTAATTGTGCGTTTCATCTGTCGACATTTTTACTGTACGATTATTGGGCCACCTTCAAGGTTGGTGTACCTACTAAACTGGAAGCTTCGGTAGCTCAGCCTACAACAATAAAGTCCTTTTTCAAAAAACATTCTTTTTGTTTCAGGCTTGTGGCACAACTGTCTAAACGTAAAAAGCAAGAGCAAGTTCGATCCCATGCGATGTCACAGACATTCATAACCAGGAGTCCAAGACAACTCAATTGGCTTTGCCAGTGACATTGCGTTAGCACCAGTTTGAAAAGATGGTGGTGGAGCTTCTAGTGACTTGGAGGAAGCATGTGCTCACCATCACTGTACCAGAGTTTGGTTGTGTCGTGTCATTGGGGAAGTTCTACGTAGTGGGTGGAACTGGGTCCGACACTAATGGGGAGAAAATGGGGAAACAATAGAAAACCAAACAAACAGCCAACTAGACCTAAACATAAGAAAAATGACCAAATGAACACAGCTCAGTGCACATGCCGCAATTTTCTGCATTTTCGTCATGTTTTTGGAGGACAAATTGATTGATTATGCCATGAAAATTGGATGGAGGGGGAAAAAATCGGGGCATGTGCTTGATTCCATCAGCCAGTGTGTGGAGTGAAAATTTTAAGCCGCTAATGCACAAACAAAGGAAAACCTCTCTCTCACTCTCTCTCTCTCTCTCTCTCTCTCTCTCTCTCTCTCTCTCTCTCTCTCTCCTCTTACTGCTGCCATACTGAAAGGTGGGAAGGTAATTTTGGCGCTGCTGTTGCTATAGTGACTTGTGTTCTGCAGAAAAATAGCTGTCTTTATGAGGAAGAAGTGTAGGTATATGATCTTAGAGTGAGCCGCCGCAGTTCTATGAGAATAGCCTCCTCAATCCAGTACCTAATGAGAGCCAGGGGCATTAGAAAGATTCCTACTGAGTTGTTCTCATTAGTCTGTTTGTTTAAAAACCATAGATTAGCAAATGAGGAAAGGCTGCCCTTGGTTATATTTCTAGAAAAAGGTAATAATGGCCTTTAGACAATATCAGCTCATGGAATAATCGTGCAGAACTAGAAATCTACCGTTTTCCCACCACTGTACTCTCAAAATCCCATTGATTTGTGGTTCTATTTCTAATTCTGCTTGAAAGCCAGCTGGAACCACCATAAAGGTAAATCATATTACAAGGCTAATTAGCTTCTTTGCTCAAAAGTTTGATAGCTGATAGGAAAAGTAATCTTACATTCATCTAACTTCACACACAAAAAGTCATTTCCACATACACATGAGCATAGCCTATCACCAGGAGGATGAGCATGTCTGGTCTCCAGACTACCTTTTGAAAACATGCGAGAAGAGACACAGGAAACAACCATGCCTGAGACATAGAGGTTTTCTACCAAAAGTCATTTGCACCATGAATGTGAGTCTATTTACACAATAAAATATCTTCTACTCTTTTGCTCACCTGGCTGTTGAAGAGAATTGTTCATTTTTCCTCTCCATCTTCTTCCTTACTTGGTTGTGGTACAAAATATTGAAAACATCAAAAGGGCATTGGTGTTCCTCCTAAAGCTTAAACTAATTGTGTTCAGTTTCTTAGTACTATTGCTTGTTGATGTTGTACAACTTCTCCCAACAGTTCACAGAGCGATTGACAGCCAAATTTCAAGCCCCAATCAGTCAATTACCAAAAACTGTTGGTGACTGGAAAACTTTGGCCTAACATCATGTAGTGGGAACTTGTCGTAGCTTCCCTGAACTTTTCACAAAGTAATCATTCTTAAAGTCAAAATATCAACATACTAGCAGGGAATCCGGCGTTGCTGGGAAAGGATAGTACACAAAGAAGGGGGAAATGTAGAACTTGGAATTCATGGTAACATAGCAGAGTTTGTAGGTAAAGGAACAAAGCAGGAATGGTGACGCTCATCCAAATAAACGGAAAACTAAGGCACAAAAAAAAGGCACAATAGAAAACTTTATTTCCAGAACGCGAAACTGATGGGGGACGGCTTACAGCACTTCTTTATAGACGACGTTAGCAGTTTTTCCTGTGGGGGTGTATATGTATGTGAGCACACTTGCAGGGTTCGGTAATGAGAAAACGATGTGTTGGACACAACCAGAAGCAGCACTACGGGATTCAGGAGCATGAGATGCACCTATGTACCAACTTTGGTCGCAATCCATGCAGCCGTATGGAAACGCATAGGAAACAGACAAACAGACATCCTCTTTTATATATATATAGGTAATTGTAGTTTACATTTTTCTTAAATAATTTGCTAAATTGTTGTGACTTTGGAGAATGCCATTAGGTACCTTCAGATACCAATGCTATTATCCTTGAGTTAACACCAAAAACCATAAATCTGGACCTTTTGGGTGACCAGTGGAAAATGAAAAACCTGCTTTCTGTTTTGAAAAGTAAACATTATTCAGTATTGTGAAAAACACTTTTTTCATACTGAAAGTGATGGCTCTGGAATTGGCTGGGAACATGAAGGAACCCAGTCCCTGGCCACAGTGATCAGGTCAGGATTACATCTGGGCCCAGCTGTGTCTCATTTAAACTGTTTAAAAATACATGGAGTCCTCAGATTACGTCATGGGTTCGAGTATGACATAACTCGAATTTTGACGTATGTCAGATGCTGCAGCGGCTTTATTGAACAGCACTGTGCTTTATTAACATTTTTAACATTCATTGTTTGGGGTTGAGCAAAAGTCCTGAATACATACTTCATGTGACTTTTCTGAGTGAAATGAGTAATATTTTGGGTCCCATTTGGGGCACACAATATTTTTTTAATGTCTTGGTCAAGTGTAGAATGGATAGAATATTTGTTGACCCAAAATGCAGTTAATTCAGAATATTGAATCATAATGTGATAGTGATAATGATCATAGCATGATAATGTGAAATTTCTCAAATTCCATTAAAGTCAATTCAGTTTTACTTAAATATTTATTTACTTTATTCAGCTGGTGTGGTCACAAAACAGTTCTACAAAATCATTGTAGGGTCTGGGAGCCTGCTTTTCCTCTCTACGCCCCTAGGGGGAGCTCCTCTCATCCTTTGGTCCTCCCCTGCAGCTCATTACTGGCAATTAAGAGTGCCTTCAAAAGCTCCTTTCTCCCAAGAGGCAGGGCTGAATCTTGAACGTTTCTAGTTTGTCCTAGCCTCCTTAGAAGACCTTTTGTCTTCTTTCCATTTCTATTCTCATTCCTAACTCATGGTTGCTGTTAAGTTCCTTTTTTCTTTTTCTTAATTTTTTCTAAGTAAAGTTATTTTTTTGCATCTTAGTTTTTCCCCGTTGGAGAGAAATCTCAGATGTCGAATCTCCCACCGTGAACTCAGATAGTTCACCGGGTTGCTCCTCCAGTTCTCTACCTACCTGGTCCAGGTTTGATCCTTGGGTTTGCCGTTTTTGGGCAAACCTCGCTCAGGATTACTACAGCAAGATTCAGCCAGACGTTACCATGGAGCAACCAACCGAATTGGTCAATCCTATGATTACGGCGTCACCCTGGGCAGACTTTTCAATGACCAACAACAGATCACAGAAGCTCTTCAGCAGATTCACCAACAATAAACACCTGAACCAGCAGTTTCTGCAGCCGCCGTCCTTCCACAGGAACCCCACATGACTCACCTGTGGAAAAGAACTCATCCTGAAAGGTATGACAGCAAGGCAGTAGGATGTTGAGGCATCTTGGTCCAGATTTCACTGGTCTTCGAACAGCAACCACTTCGCTACCCTACGGGCCGCTCCAAAGTGGCCAACATCATGGGCCTTCTCACAGGGCGCGCCCAGAAGTGGGCAGCACCTCTCTGGGAGAAGCAAGGCAACATTTGTGGTAATTACAATGCGTCCATCACCGAATTCCGTAAAGTGTTTGGTAGACAACCTGATGAGAAGGAGATAGGGGTACGTCTTTTCACCATGCGGCAGGGAAACAGATCAGTGGTCGAGTACGCTGTAGAATTCCGGACTGCCGCGGCTGACAGCAACTGGAACAAAGACGCCTCCGCATTCTACAAAGGTCTCTCTGAGTCCCTTAAGGACGAATTAATAACAAGAGATCAACCCCAGAACCTTGAATCATTGGTTGCATTGGATTCACGTATAGATGCTCGTATGCGTGAACGTTGCAAACAGCGACATGAGACAAATAGTTCAGTTTATCGTACTAGTTCTCCTGCTTCAAACCCTTTGCCCCCAGTAGAGGATAAGCCAGAACCTATGCAAATAGGAAGGGCCAGACTAAGCAGAGAAGAATGTCAACGATGAAGAACTGAGAATAGATGTTTGTATTGTGGTAATTCTGATCACATTGTCACTTCATGCCCTAGGAGGCCAGGAAATGCATACAACCCACTGTAACCGGAGTCGTACGGGTGGGTGTTGTTTTAGGTCTGCAACTACAACCTAGCATATTGCAATGGCAAGCTATGCTCTACACAAATAACAAGTCACACGAATTGAAGGTTGCTATAGATTCGGGAGCTGTAGGGTGTTTAATGGACTGGGGATTAGCTAAGAAATTGAGCATTACACTTGAGAATCTGAAAACTCCCTTGAACGTTACAGTATTTGACGGCCGTCCTCTAGGGGCGGGGCAGATAACTCACCAAACCTCCCCCGTCTGTTTGCAGTTGGGTCAGCATATACTGTAGAAGAAATCCGCTGTTTGCTCGTACAATCACCCGAACTGCAAATAGTCATAGGAGAGCCATGGTTGAGCCTTCACAACCCTCACATCGATTGGGAAAATCAGCAATTTATCCAATGGGGTAAGAAATGCTCTGTCCACATTCACTCCAATAATGAACCCGAATCTAATGCCACTTTGGTTACTCGTATACCTATAGCGAACACATCTATTGAGACTTTTGACTTACAGTAGGTTCCATCCCCTTATCACGATTTGGTAGACGTTTTTAGTAAAGAGAAAACCGCTGAACTTCCGCCTCATAGATCGTATGATATTTCCTTAGACCTCCTCCCGGGTAACACGCCCCCTCGGGGACGCCTGTATGCTCATCCCCTACCTGAGAGGAGAGCTATGGAAGAATATTTTACGACTTCGCTTTCTGCCAGATTAATCCGCCTTTCTACTTCTCCAGCGGTTGCTAGTTTTTTCTTTGTGGGTAAAAAGGACGGAGGACTTCAGCCCTGCATCGATTATAGGGGATTAAATGCTATCACGATTCGTAACAGGTACCCACTTTCTCTTATGAATACGGCCTTTGACCTGTTACAGGGTTCATGCATATTCACTAAGTTGGACCTACGCTCCACCTACCACCTTCTTAGGGTCAAGCAAGGAGATGATTGGAAGACCGCCTTTATCACGGCCACTGGGCATTACGAATATTGCGCCATGCCGTTCGGGCTGGTTAACGTCCCTTCCGCTTTTCAGCCACTAATAAATGATATTGTTTCGTATATTTGGATGACATTTTGGTATTCTCTTCCAGTTTGGAAAAACACGTTCAACATGTGCGTCGAGTTTTATTCTTACTATTAAAGAACTGATTATTTGTTAAGCTAGAAAAGAATGCCTTTCATGTCAACAAGGTCTCCTTTCTAGGGTTCATAATAACACAGGGCCAGATCCGTATGGACCCTGAAAAGACTTGCGTGGTAAGACTGTAAAGGACACAGCATTTTCTGGGGTTTGCCAATTTTTATCGTCGGTTTGTTAAAGGATTTAGCACTATCGCTGCTCTGTTTAAAGAACACTTTTACCTCTGCTCCAGTACTCGCTCTCCCTAATCCCCAACTTCCATTCATAGTGGAAGTGGATGCTTCTGATGTAGGTGTGGGGTGGTCCTATCCCAGAGGGTGACAACTAATGGGCGTATCCACCCCTGCGCATTTCTGTCAAATTGTCTTACCCCAACAAAAAGTAGATATGATGCAGGGGACAGGGAACTTTTGTCTGTAAAAGTTGCGCTGGAACAATGGAGGAATTGGTTAGAAAGAGCAGCACTTCGTTTCACTATATGGACTGATCACAGGCCCGATCCTTGGGTTCGCCGTTTTTTCACTCCGGATCGCTACAATCATTTTGAAATCTCAAAGGAGACATCGCAATTTCAGTGCAGCTTCTTGAGCCAAGTAGATCCTCTTCCTCATCAGATTCTCTACTGATGCTGTCAATGACACATATAAAGAAACTGGGGGGCTTTGGAAAACATTCTGCATCGGACTTTATTTTTTCAGTGGGTTCCTTTGAAGAACCCAGGTACAGTAGTTTCACTATTTGTGTTTAAAAGTAGAAGAAAGTGTTTTTAATTTATTAATTTATTTGGCAAATGCTTGTGCCCAGAAGACTTGATAATCTCCTGAGCCCCTTGCATTAGCATAACTTGCAGGGTCGCATAGATCCCCCTCCTTCTGATTTTTAATACCTTTTATAGAAAAAAATTACCATTACTAGTCAGCATATTTTATAAGCAACCGTGTTATATGGTGTCAGAAACTTAATCAAGTCTAAGAGGTCATTTAACAAGTAAGTATGACTTTAGCAGTCTTGCTTGATGTTTCCATTATTTACATTAGCCTCACATCCCCAGTAGAACAATAAGGAAGGGGATGTCTGACACCAAATACGTGAAGGCAGACTGATTTCTTTTAAACTGAGGAGAAAAAATAGTAGAAGTATTTAATTTTTGTCAACCTATCATGAATAACAACCATACTTTTGATGTTTTTTTCCACCTTATCTTCACAGTGGTGCTAGCACTCACCCTGTTCAGTTACGGATGTCTACAAAAGGCCATTGTCAGTTCTCTCGTACCGTCACATGACAAATGTCATTTGGGTAATTGCAAAAAAAGAGATATTGGGCTTTTTCTTTGCAAGACTTTTTGCATCTCCTCATAAATGGATACTGGTGAATTCCCACGTACCTCATTTTCCATTCTTCATTTCAATAAAACATACAAAATAAAAACATAATATTTTAGCTTTTTATGTTTCTTTAACATAAAGCAAGAACTGAAAACATTTTTCCAAAATATTTCACTTTCCATCAGTTCTATGTTTTATGAGGGAGCATAACACAAATTAAATGCTATTAATAGAATGTTATTATATTTAAGGACATTTTCAACCTACAGTAGTGGTTCATATAGAATCTATATTGAAGAATATCTAGGTGCTTGCCAGAGAACCTTGAATGCACCAATTCTTTCCACACTTTGTAAAACAGCAGCCCTGCAGGACTACAGTTGCAGATCCACAGCGGTTTACAGTATCTCACATAAGTTAGTACACCCCCCACATTTTTGCAAATATTTGATTATGTATTTTCCTGGAATAACACTAAAGATATGACACTTTGATACAATATAAAGTAGTCAGTGTGCAGCTTGTATAACAGTGTAAATGTTCTGCCCCCTCAGAATAACTCAGCACACAACCATTAATGTCTAAACTGCTGGCAACAAGAGTGAGTTCACCCCCAAAATGAAAATGTCCAAATTGTGCCCAATTAGCAATTTTCCCTCTTTGGTGTCATGTGACTCATTAGTGTTACAAGGTCACAGGTGTGAATGGGGAGCAGGTGAGTTACATTTGGTGTTATCGCTCTCACACTCTCTCATACTGGTCACTGGCACCTCATGTCAAAGAACTTTAAAAAATGATTAAAAAAAAGAATAAAAAAAAGAATTGTTCATCTACATTAAGATGGCCTAAGCCAGGGGTGCCCATATGTTTTACAAGCTACTTTTAAAATGACCAAGTCAAAATGATCCACTAACAGGATGGCACATCAATGTGAGCTGTGGTAAGAAGGTTTGCTGTGTCTGTCAGCATAGTGTCCAGAGCATGGAGGCACTACCAGGAGACAGGCCAGTACATCAGGAGACGCGGAGGACCGTTACTGCCGCCTTTGTGCAAGGAGGAACAGGAGGAGCACTGCAAAATGACCTCCAGCGGGCAACAAATGTGCATGTGTCTGCTCAAATGGTTAGAAACAGAATCCATGAGGGTGGTATAAGGGCATGACGTCCACAGATTGGGTTTGTGCTTACAGCCCCAGATTGGCAAATTCGACACTGGTTCCCTGTGTTCATCACAGATGAAAGCAGGTTCACACTCAGCACATGTGACAGACGTGACCAAGTCTGGAGACGCTGTGGAGAATGTTCTGCTGCATGCAACATCCCCCAGCATGACCGATTGGGCAGTGGGTCAGTAATGGCATAAAACAGCCCTCCTTGTGCTCACCAGAGGAAGCCTGACTGCCATTTGGTACCGAGACGAGATCCTCTGACCCCTTGTGAGACAATATGCTGTTGCGGTTGGCCCTGGGTTCCTCCTAATGCAAAACAATGCTAGACCTCATGTGGCTGGAGTGTGTCAGCAGTTATTGCAAGACGAAGGTACTGATGCTGTGGACTGGCGCGTTGCCCAGACCTGAATCCAATTGAACACATCTGGGACATCATGTCTCGCTCTATCCACCAACACCACGTTGCACCACAGACTGTCCAGAAGTTGGCGGATTATGGACCATCTGCCACCTCATCAGGAGCATGCCCAGGCGTTGAAGGGAGGTCATACAGGCACTTGAAGGCCACACATACTACTGAGCCTCATTTTGACTTGTTTTAAGGACATTATATCAAAGTTTTTTCACTTTAATTTTGAGTGTGACTCCAAATCCATGGGTTAATACATTTGATTTCCATTTATATTTTTTATGTGATTTTGTTTTCAGCACATTCAACTATGTAAATAACAAAGTATTTATATATATATATATATAACAATATTCAGTTTTTTTTTTTTTTAGCAAAACAGCTCACCCCCACCCCATTAAACTCATATACATGCTAATTGGATTAAGACTAAGAAAGTATTTTAAAAGCAGACAAAGAGCAAAGATTTGCAGCTTCTACAGTGTATTAAACTCATGGTGGATGTTCATTCCCTTCTGGAGAGAAAAAAAGTTGACAGGAAATGAATCAACTGATAAGTTTAGTATTAATGTTTCCACTCTTTCCATTTTACTTTCCATGTCTTTTATTAGCCTACTTTGTATTGGACTATAGTTAGTCTGTTGCAAACATCTTGCTCATGTCAGTTTCATATCCCAAAAGAACTTGAACTATACACAGCACCTATTCTCCAGCTTTTAAATTTACTGCTCCTCCTGGTGGATAGATAAGCTAGAGAGCAAGAACTTAACACGCATAAATTTAAGGTGTTTTTTTGGCCATTACTTTACTCCAATGATGTCTTAAATTGAATGGAATCAACCAGTGTTGAATAGTCCGAACATAGTCCCTCACCTTTCACTTTCTTTAGCTTGACTTTTTTAATGAACAGTTTGATTTAGTTTTGTTTCTTGGTCCAGCTCCCCCACTTATTTTAGGAGAAATAAATTGCAAGCCGCTAACTATATGACTTGTTGGCTGGAGTTTTGCAGTAGCTAGTGCGACTGACAGAGCATGCACGGTGGCGCTTGTTACAAAAGACGAGATGTCAGACTGGCTGTATTGTATATCAGTTAACTGCCAAACGCCACAGTGGTGTTGGATGATAGGCTAACACCCTTGTTTTAGTGGCATGCAATCTACCTACATTATCTGTACTGTAGTGTATTCATTGGCTCGTGGTTCACTTGTTTTTATGTTGCGTGGTCTCACATGCATGGTAGAGTTTATTTTGGAAGGCAGGACTGACATGATCGACCCCGTGCCTTTGCGATCGACCTGTATCTGTACTCAGAACAGGCCTCGCCATGGTCAACCAAAGAAGTTTAGTGCACTTGCTCAGCATCATATCCAGAATTTGTCTTTTGAAAATAGATGTCTGAGTGCTGGCAGCATTGCTGCAGAGGCTGTAGGGGTGGCGGTGGGGGTCAGTCTGTCAGTGCTCTGACCATTTACCGCAAACTGCAAAAAATTGGTCTGAATTCATCCCAGATTGAAGCCTCTTCTAAAGATGATGCACAAACAGAATAAAACCATTTGCTGAAGACAAGCAGACTAAAGACATTTACTGGATTACTGGAACAATGTCCTGTGGTCTGATAAGCAACCAGGTGAGGAGTACAAAGGAAAGTGTGTCTTGTCTACAGTCAAGCATGGTGGTGGGAGTGTCTTGGTTTGGGGCTGCATGAGTGCTGCCTGCACTGGGGAGCTACAGTTCATTGAGGGAAACATTAATGTCAAAATGTACTATGACTAACTGAAGCAGAGCATAATCCACTCCCTTTGGAAACTGGGTTGCAATGTAATATTCCCACATGATAATGACACCAAACTCACAGTTTTTGGACTGTGCTGGACTGTGCCAAACTATTAAGCATCCGTGGGGTATCCTCAAACAAAAAGGTCTCTTACATTCACCAATTCTATGATGTTGTCAGAGGATTCCAGTGGCAACCTATGAAGCTCTAGTTAACTCCACACCCAAGAGATTTAAGGCAGTGCTTGAAAATATTTGTGGGCACAAAAAATATTGACACTTCGGGCACAATTTGGACATTTTCACTTAGGAGTGTACTCATTTTTGTTGTCAGCAATAACGTGTACTGATTTACTTTGAGGGGACAGCAAATTTAAACAGTTATGCAAGCTGTACACTGACTACATTGTATCAAAGTGTCATATCTTCAGTGTTGTCTCGTTAAAAAATATAACAGAATATTTACAAAAATGTGAGGCGTGTACTCACTTTTGTGAGATACTGTATAAGATCTTAAAGGTACAAAATCCAAATCCCATTCAAGATAACAATTAAAAGAAGTCCTGGCACTCTTTCCCAATGATGCAATAAAGTGTGTGTGTGTGTGTGTGTGTGTGTGTGTGTGTGTGTGTGTGTGTGTGCGTGTGCGTGTGCGTGTGTGTGTAGTGTGGTTCTAAAGCCAAAGCTGATTTACTTGCCTTTGTTTCAATAAGTGCCAGTCAATAAGAAGTAATATATTACCTCAGAGGTCCCCGCTTCCTGAATATGATCCCTAAACAGAAGAAGCTGGCCTTAGTCATAAAAGCATTTTACAGAAATAACAGCCAGGCTTTTCACCAAGCAAGGTGAACTGCAATTGATTTGCACTGAGGCAGTAAAGTGTGACACAGTTAGTGTCTCTTGGTTCCGTTTTTTATGCATGAGGCCTAGCGTGTGCTTGTGTGTCTGCGCATGCTAGCGAGTTTCCATCCCATTTAGTTTAACCTTGAATAAGACAATACGCTCATTAATGCCATCTCATGCCATTGTGGGCATAAAGCAAGTATCCAAGTCAGTAAGACAACCTGCCTCGTCTTCATTTTCTGCCTCTTTTCCACTGGAATGTGCATATGAACCTCAGCGACAGGTTTTGCTAGCTTTTGTATTCTCGCCCGTACTTCGTTTTCAGAGCCATGGCTGTGAAATTTGGCTCAATGCTGCGGCTGACTGGGGTGAATAGGAGGAATCACTTTGTGTAGCATGTTACACGAAACAAAATGTTTTATTGCATGGCTAACAAGAATGATAACTAAATAGTTTCTATGAACAAACCCACATATGCACCAAGCTGTCACTTTGCCTCATCTGACATAGACCACTAGAGCTACATCTTTGGCAGGAGCCATGATCCAGCGTGGTTCATGGGTTTGTTTAAATATAAAATGTATTATTAGAGCGTGTCAGAGGCCCAGGCGCTCCAGGAAAAGAAAATCAAAGAGGTCTTTGTAAAAGTGCCCTTGCAGAGTATAGCCCTGGCATGCCTCCTACAGTGGACCAGTACTCTACAGTAAATTACTTGGCGCTGTCTTGCCGTAAATTTCACCAGCTGTTGGGAGTCTCAGACTAGCTCATGCTCTGACCATAAAACTTCTTTCATGCAGTCTTCAAATAACTTTATAAAGTAGCCTTAAGAAGAAGCAATGCGTCAAGCAGAGTCACATAGCGGCTTACCCTTATGAAAAAGACACATTCTAGTACTGAGGGGACGTCTATAGAGGCCATGCATTTGATGTCACAAAGGGTGGAGTGTGGCAGGAAGACTAATCTTCACTAAGAGCTTGACTGCTGTGAAAAAAATGCAAATAAACCCCAAAACATTGAGAATAAGAAAGAACTGTTGTGCTTGATTGACTGTACAGATTCCAGAAGAAACGTGAATGATACATACTGAACAAAGCTGAAGAGAAGGGCTAAAATTCACAGAAACATCTGCCTGTAATAAGTTGAGTAAAGTGTTAAACTGGGAATAAAACAATGATCTAATAAAACAATGATCTACTTAAATTAAAGGCAGTTGGGTTCGACAGTTATCCTAACAACTTACCAAAGAACCAGAAGACACTGACACGTGACCAAGAATCCTCACATTTGCAGTTTGCAGGGCGTCAAGCTTTGCTTTGTTTCCCCAACACTGAACTCAGTTACTCTATATGTATTTGTAAGGAAAGCCTATTCCTGGCACAACATAATTGGCCCACTGTGTTTTTGGTACACTCACTTGAATTGTCTTCAATTTATACCAAAAATAATTTATTTTCATATTCTCCTACTGAAAGCAACCAAGTTGTAGCATGAGGGGGCACATTCCAGTGGTATAATCTTGTCAACATATACCATCTGCAGAATCCCTACAGGTGTTTAAAGGGTGTAGATTATTAATGGGGAGGACACTTTAAAAAGAGAACACTTCAGCTTGTCAGGCTCAGAAAA
>JBBIGC010136002.1:0-22605 GCA_037576955.1 Lepidarchus adonis
AATGTGGGTATGGGACAGATATGTGCTGATATAATAATGTGGGTATGGGACAGATATGTACTGGATATAATAATGTGGGTATGCGACAGATTTATGTATACAGTCAAACCCTGTTATCTTGCCAAACTCACCTCTCGCCATGAAAGGCTGCAGAACACATTCCTTCTATGTTATTTACCTTAAGCCGCCAACCTCACCTCTCGCCCTCGCCACAATGCGCAGTGTGGGGTGTATGCATTTCTTCTTCTATAGCTCACCAAAATTGGGTCAGTGTTAGTGCTTTAGCCTAGAACGTGGTCAGTTGTGCTAAGTCTGTAGATTGGCTGCTGCAGATGTAGCTTACAATGGAACGATCACTGATGCATCCTCGGCCTACTTGGTGTCTGGACCATCCATCAACAAAAGAAACCCAGCTGTTTGACTGATGGTTGGGTGGTTGGTCTGCCTGTCCACAGTCTGCTCAATTTTATCAGCCTGTTAGTCTTTGAGCTTTATTATTATTTTTAAATTAAAAGCTTTAATTTTATTTTAATAATATGTCAAAAAACGGGTCTCAAAGAAACATCACTAATCTGTTTCGATTGCTCGCTACCCCACTTCTCACCAAATTTAGGGCCCAGACCAATAGAGTCGAGCTAATGGGGTTTGACTATATATGAAGCTAGAGAAAAACCGAATATTTCATTTTATTGAGTTTATAGAAATAAATAGCAGTTCTTTTGATCTAACACAAGTAGATATCATCCCAATTTCATTTTATTTAGCAGTGTTTTTATGTTTCAGATATACCCTTTAAAAATATGATATTGGCATTGGTCTACAGATCAGTTTAGCCATAATGTTAAGCTATAGTGAGTGCTATAGAGATGGCTATAGGGGCTGAAATTAAATCATGTACTGCAGAAACCAACTAAAGCACAGTCGTGGAAAGTGTTTAAGATTTTAATACTCATTTAATATGCAAACATTTGTAAATGTATCCTCTTTACAAAATAAACCTGCAGGAATCTCTTAACACACATTAGCCAAACTGTTAATTAGGGGTAGAAATTCTCGTAGGCCTTAGAATATGACACTCGTGATGTTTGTCCACAATACAATATTGTTGTGATTTTTTCACTATAAAGTAGGTGGTGCATTATGTATAGGAATCAATGCAGCCGTCTCTCCCACTCTGACTTCCTTTAAAATGTACTCAAGATCAAAAGCTTAAGACGACTTGACAAATGGCAAAAAAAAATCATATGTTGCATGGTTGGCTCTTAACAAGATTACAAGTAGAGCTTCAACATGCTACACGAACAAATGGGAGTGAGGCAAAACATTTTTTGAGAATCAATTTATTGACGACACTTAAACTGAAACCACCTGTTTCACAGCTGATCAAAGGTTTAGGACCACACCTCAAAGTTCCAAACTTCACCGTTATTGTTCATAACTTCAAGTGTTTTCAAGTGTTTCCCTGAGGTGAGTGGAGAAGTGGTGAAGACGGCCGCACAAAAGGCATCTACTGTCTTGAACTGTTGTCCATTTTTGTAGGTTCTCAATTAGATTTAGATCAGAACACACATGATGGTCCAAAAGAGTGACGTTATTCTCCTGGAAGAAGTCCCTTGTCCTGCGGGCATTGTGTACTGTAGTGTTGTCCTGTTAAAAAACCCAGTTGTTACCACACAGATGAGGGCCCTCAGTCATGAGGAATGCTCTATGCAACATCTGGACAGCCAGCTAGCCAGCTGCTATTTGACGCCCCTGTACCTTCTGAAGCTCCATTGTTCCACTGAAGGAAAAGCAACCCAGACTGTTATGGCGCGTAGAAAACATCTCAGCTGGGATCTGCTTGTCATTCCAGTAATGTTGGAAACCATTAGGACCATCAGGGTTAATTTTTTTATTATCAGAGAATAAAACGTTCTTCCACCTTTCAATGTCCAATGTTTTCAAAGTCCAAACATCCAGTTCTGTGGCGTTCAAGATGAGGCCTTTAAAGACGCTTTTTTTTTGTTGAAGCCCTTCAGTCTTGGATGCTGTCTGATGGTTATGGAGCTGCAGTTGGCACCAGTAACGGCTTTAATTTGGTTCAGTGTCTTGATGGTCCCACCTCAGCAGCAATGGCACTGAGAGACCTGCTTATGCAATTCAACAACCCGATTACCTTCAAAAAGGGAAAGTTTTTTGCCTTTGCCATCAGAACGTCATGACAGAGTGAACCTGACAGAAATGTCAATGAATCCACATTTTTTGCACAGATTTGAAGCTTTATTTGGAACCCTCTTAAGATCTATCCATGCAAAATGTCATTTTTTTTGCCATTTGTCAAGTGATCTTAAACTTTTGTTCTTCTCTTTGTATCCTTTCTTCAGATTGTTATTTTGGTTTCTAAGTGAGCTTCTCTTCGCTCAGCGTGTCCAACTTGATTTCTTCTTCTCCCTCAGTTTTCTCCATTTGCCAAGGGCTCAAGACGGTACATGGTCTCGACAGGAACTGATGCAACTGTCTGTTTCTGGCAGTGGGATGTC
This sequence comes from Lepidarchus adonis, assembly GCA_037576955.1. NCBI lineage: Eukaryota > Metazoa > Chordata > Actinopteri > Characiformes > Lepidarchidae > Lepidarchus > Lepidarchus adonis. Next base: position 2,520 of record JBBIGC010136002.1, read on the forward strand.
AACAACACAACTTTCAGGTGAGTGTTCTAAACCTCCATGATCCATTTAAACTTGAGTCGTAGAGAAAAATTCAAATCACCGTAACCCTTGTTTGGGTTTTCCAGTGATCGTCCCCAGAAGTTCACTGAGAGGCCAAGGCCTGGTGTTCAGATGGTGTGCTCCTCGTTCAGCCCTGGTATGGTCACTTTTTTTGTTCTTCTGTTGCTTCTTCCTCCTTTTATATGAATACATCATTTCTGGAACTTTTTTCTAAGGTGGAATGTTCCTGGCAACTGGTAGCACTGACGATGTCATCAGGATTTACTACCTGGGGAGCGGGAGTCCAGAGAAGATTGCTGAGCTGGATTCACACACTGTGAGTCATTTGCTGATGTTTACTACAAGCCGAGGATGCACTTTTGGTCTTCTAATACAATGTTTCTGTTTGTAGGATAAGGTGGATAGCATCCAGTTCTGCAACACTGGAGAGAGGTGTGTACAGAGTTTTGCATAACACAGCAGTTCTAGGGTATCATGCTTGGGTAATACTTATTTATTTATTTATTGTATTTTGTTCCATTAAAGTGGCTGTTACATTCTGATTGGTGTGCTGCCCATTTCTTAGTAATCTATTTAGATTCTTGGGTTCAGCCTGAGTGAGGTTCTCATTCTTATTTTAAGGTCAGGAGATTGAGTCACATTATCAAAAAAATAGTGTCCTGGCATCCTGCAATCAAAACAAATATTTTTCAAAATAAAAGTTGTGGCTCATATGTATTGGCAAATGTTATTTGCTAACAGCCAAATCTCTGGATCCGAAATCTAGAAACATTCATTTTGTTATAACGTTGACTGCCAGTTGTCAGTCATGCATTTGGCCAGGCTGGTAGGCTATCTCGGTTTGAATTTTGTATTTTTGTGTAATGTCTTCAAATTGGGTGAATGTCTTTAACGGGAGGTCCCCAAACCAAGCTGCTCCTGGATGGTCAATGTTCAGTACAGTTTGGTACTTTTCCTCCTCAAACACTCTCTCTACACCTGGAGATGAACAGATGAGCTGAACCAGGTGTGTTGAGCAGGGAATTCACCAAATTGTGCTGGACACGGACCCTTCAGGACCATAACTGGGTGCCCCAGACCAAGACTATAAGAAAACTTTGGGGAATAGCAGGCCCCCAAAAATTCTACCATTGCCTTTGAGAGACCCACAGCATGACGATAAGTGTAAAAGTGTGTGTGTGTATTAAATGCTGCTGTTCAGACAGTGGATTTGGTTGACATAGGATGGTGACGTAATGTCTCCAACTCGCTCCCAGGTTTGTGAGTGGTAGTCGTGACGGAACTGCTCGTATCTGGCGACTGCACCAGAAGCACCAATGGAGGAGTATCCTGCTAGACATGTCTGCTATGTTGCCGGGGTAGGAGGTCCTCACTGCTCTGATACGACGTTTCCTCTCAGACCCAGTTCTGCAGAATTTACTTTTCATGGTCTTTTCTTCTCAACAGCTCGGGGCCAACCACAGAAGAAGAGAGCTTTTTCAAACCCAAGGTCACCATGGTGTCATGGGATCGCCATGACAACACAGTCATCACTGCTGTCAACAATCATCTCCTCAAAGTGTGGAATTCCTACACAGGGCAGTTGCTGCATGTCCTGAAGGTAAGAACAACTAAAGCCTTGTTCACACTACAAGAATTTAGCCGCAATATCCATGTCAGAGTCGCCTTGGAAGTTGCAGACAAAAGCCTCAGATCAGAGGTGACTTGGCAGCTAATTTGCGACAATGAGTTATGTCTGAGGTACCCTGAGATCTGCTAAAAGGTGATCCCACACAACTTGACGTCAAGCTGCAATCTTGGACAGAGGTCAGAGATCTGTAATTTGGTTGTGTGTGAGACTCGTGAATACAGGAACACAAGTCACCAAGTGTGAACACTGTAGAGATTGTGGCAGTGTCTGCAATGTAGTTGCTGTTTAGGGACTGTTCGTTAGGCACTGTTCTTGTGACTGCAGCTGTTTACCAAATGCACTTAAAAGGCTTAATCCATGAGATTGGGAACAGTCTAATGGAAAGCACATACTTTAAAATATAGTGTATGTATTTAAAATATATAATGTAGTAAATATATTTATAAACATTATATCCTATGGCATGTAGTAACTTCCACCTCTGTGATGTAGGGTTGATTTTCTGAAATTGAGAATGTCGTATATATTAAGGCTGAACGGTTTGGGATTGTTTTTCTTTTTTCTTTTTAAAGTGCATTTCAAATACAGTTAATTTCTATTTTCTTTCAGTTGATCTTTTTTCAGACTATAGTCTTTAATGCTGCATGTAAAGTGTCAGAGCTCCAGTTCTCCAACTCTGCATGAGTATATTTTATTATTATTGTTAATCTTATCTGTATTTGGGGATTAGTGTATACAGTACTACCTGATGTGAGAAATGCAGTTTTTGAAATTGTGATTTCAATATAAAAACAATGAATTGTTCAGTCTGTGTGTTAATGATGCTTTTTTCATACATTTATGGAGCAAATATAATTTTATGTTTGGGCTGTTTAAGAATTCCTGAGCTATACTGTGATTGAGTCAGGTCTCAGAAAAAACCCAATCTGTACTTTTAGGTAATAACTGTGTTCACTTTTCACAGGGTCATGAGGCAGAGGTGTTTGTGCTGGAGCCACACCCATATGACCCCAGGGTCATGCTTTCTGCAGGGCATGATGGGAATGTTTTCATATGGGACCTTGTTAAAGGCGCAAAGACTCAGCACTACTTTAACATGGTATGTTCCCCAGATTTTCTTCTTCATATGGCTCAGGTTTGCTGAGGTCTTTCTGGGTACTTCGATTTCTGAAGGTTAGCACTTACCAAGACTGTCAGAGGGGAAATTTTGTAAGCAGACTCTTTCAGAGTGGGTTCTGAATGGGTTCTGATTTGGATTTCTTTAGTGGTGGTGGTAGGAACCAGATGTCATCTCCAACACACACAGCCATTTTATCACCTCACCTAAAATGCCCCACGTGTTTCTATGGAATGGTTGTGACTGTAATATAGTGAATCAGAACTAAATCATAGTTTTTCCTCAAAATGTACCCCTCCTCCATGAATGGGTTTAGTTTTAGCCCCACAGATTTCTCCGAACTTAAATCAAGCAGCATCTTCATCAAAATTACATGGAGGAACTTTCTGTGAAGTGCATTCACCACGTACTGAACCCACTGTGAACCTCTGTTTACATCAGAACCACAGTTTAGTGATACTAATGGACTTTTTTTCCTCCTCAGATAAACTGTACATTTGTGTTTGAATATTTGTTGTTTGTTTTTGTGTGGGCAGATTGAAGGGCAGGGACATGGTGCTGTGTTTGACTGTAAGTTCACTCCTGAAGGTCATCGCTTTGCCTGCACTGACTCTCACGGTCATTTGCTAATTTTTGGATTTGGGAGTTCAAAGCCTTATGAGAAGGTTTGTTTCTATGATTCTTATTTAACTCACTGGGGTTAAAGTCCTTGCTACAATGAATTTCTGTCAGTTGGAGGTCGTGTTATGTGATTGTTACTGTGTCTCTTCAAATTAAAAGTCTCTGCAGAGGCAAACACAACTTAATTTGACTAATGTTGGCGCTGATGGGGTCTTACCAGTTTGAGTCACTGACTGTAAGCCAATGTTTATGAGAGAGCATCCTGACTGTTGCAGTGCCTCACCAGACCTCCTCTGTAATGTTCTGCAGCTTCCAGATCAGGTTTTTTTTCACACGGACTACCGGCCATTAATCAGAGACTCCAATGGGTTTGTCCTGGATGAGCAGACCCAGCAGGCTCCTCACCTCATGCCCCCACCTTTTCTGGTAGACGTGGATGGGAACCCTCATCCCCCCAGATATCAGAGACTGGTGCCTGGGAGGGAGAACTTTGCAGATGAACACCTGGTTCCTCAGCTGGGCTACGTCGCTATGAGTAAGACACTAAAGACACCTTTGCTAATTTTTTACTGCATCCAAATAAGTGAATTATTATAACTCTATCAGTCTCCAGAGGGGAAATTAGGGACAATACACACTGTCTGAATTAATTAATTAATTAGAGCACATTATTTAATTAGTGTCAATCATTGCTGATGTATTTTTGCTCAATGTTGCAATATGCACACTAACAGCTATGTTTATTTTATTTAAATCTGGGGGTTTTTGTTTGTTTTTAAGACAGACAGTATAGAAACACATAGTCTTATGCGGAAGTTTGGACACCCTTGAATAAATAAATGAGATATATGATTCGATATACACATTTTCAATTATGTTTAATTCAGGGGACAGTGATTGCCATTCCAAAACATTCAGCTTGCGTCTCTTAAGGTAATCCTTGATGGATTTCAAGGTATATTTAGGATTACACAGCTGCTTAGAGGAACCCATGGTTTTTGGGTGTCCACAAGTGTGTGCACAAGGTTTGAAGAGTCAGAGTAAATGTAAGTTTTGAAATTGGCACCAGCTGACATTTACTAATGGCAACTCTTGCCATGCAACAGATCTAATGAGCTGATTAAGGTCTGAAACCTTGTAAAAAGTCTTTGTAACTCCAAACATTTGTGTGCTATGATAATGTTGTTGAATTTATGGCATAACTATTAATCAATGTTTGCTGAAAATATTGTGTATTCTTTTTTCCATGTCACATGGAATCTCATCTAAATCTTTTATTTATCAAGGGGTGTCCAAACATTTGTATAAGGTTGTATAACACACATTTATCTATGTATGATGGTCATCTGTGCCTTAAAAGTCAATTCACTCTTTAAAAAAAATTAAAATATATTTCAGATTTAACAGCATCATCTTTTTAGCAGCAATCACTGTGCTTTCAGTTAATTAATACATTAATCTGAGACCAAACTTGGCTAGAGTGAATGCAAATGTGCATCTGCAGGTGTCCAGAAGGTTCCAGGCCTTTTACATGCTTGGTTTGTTGTTTGTGCAGGTGATGGGGAGGTGGTGGAGCAGGTGATCAGTCAGCAGCCATCTGAGAGTGAAGAACCTCAGGCTCGCCATAGCATTTTGGACAATGCCATCCGCCAGCTCCAGGAGCAACAGGACAGGCAGGCTAGTGGACCCGCAGTAGCTGCCCCGGTAGCTGTCCCAGGAACCCCAAGGAGAGGTACTAATTCCACCACTTTTCCTGCTGATCTGTGTCGGGCTTTCCTGGCAAAAATCCTATTCAGTCTAATGCAGCACCTCTTGATGGACCACACACACTACACTTACCATGTGTTAGACTCTCACGCTCTGAAGTCTCATTAAGAATGACTCACACACATGAAACTATCTGAAACAGCATTGAACACTTGATGTGCCATCCTGGCGAAGGATCTACTGTTCACTGAAGGGTGTTGCTCAGTGTGTAAAAACAGTGTGTTGAATGTCTGTGGTGTTTGCTGTAGTCTCAGCTGCTGGCGTCCTCAGTTGAACTCCTCATTTGAAAACCTCTAATGGACAATATATGCTGGAGGAATTTAGTTCTGACTGACACAATCGCTGGGTCATTGAAACACTGACGTGTGTGTTGGATTATGGTTTGATGGGTCTGGTCTTGTTTGTCCTTGACGTTTTGGCCGCAGTGTCTCTGAGCGAGCGCATGGAAGTTCAGTCTCCTCCGAACGTTGGACTCCGACGCAGTGGGCAGGTGGAGGGAGTGCGGCAGATGCATCAGAATGCCCCCCGCAGTCAAATGGCCACTGAGCGGGACCTGCAGGCCTGGCGGCGCAGAGTGGTGGTGCCTGAGCTCACTCCAAGTGCATACAGGTACAAAGTTTGAACACTATGCTGCTTTAGCACCTCTCACATCCACCTGGAAAACTCTGTCTTCCTCCCCATTAGCCGCCCTACTGGGCTCCCACCAGCCTTCCCACCAGCCACCCTTAATCAATTTCTAGGCTGAGAACTCGATCAGAAGTGATTGACCGCAGGGAACTGCTATGCCCACCCCAACCCCTAATTAAAGTACATTATAATGGAAAAAAAATCTGTGTTGCAGGACTCAGGATTCTTACCGCTTAGCAAAGGGAGAGGAGGAGATTACACTCTACAATGCTAAAAAACGCAGAATAATCCACACCACCTTCAGGGTAAACCCAGCTCTCTTTGGTCTTAATATCTGTCTCTTCTGCAATAATGTTCTCTGTTCTTCACTGTCTGTCTGTGTGTGTTTACTATAACCCCTCTTCAGACACACTGAGCTCTGTGAAATTTTATTCACACATTAAAGCTGCAATAATAATAAAACCTGTCATTGTTTTGTACATTTTAAATAAACAGTCATAAATAATGTGAGCGGAAAGATGGGTGGAGTTATTTGATTTTGTGTCCCTCTCTCTGCAGGATGACTCTGATGATGAGGGAGTGTGCAGCAAGCGAGCTCAGTCGCGTAAGCGGCACAGACGTGTGGATAGCAGAGACAGTGTGGAGGACTTTATTGAATTCTCCTGTGAAGAGGGAGAGGAGACCGTGTCCTCTGAGGTCCAGCATTCTTTCACTTCCCTCTCTGTTTTTGTGCCGCACTGTGCTTCATTTAACAGCCATATGTTGGATACGCACCACCGCTCAGGCGGTATCGCTCGCACGTCTGCATTCTTTCTGTCTATCCTGAGGATTACAGGCTTTATCCACAAGGGGCCATGGCAGCTTTAGTGTTTTGGAAGGAAAATGGCAAATAGATGTTTTTTGGTCTTTTGGACCTGCTGTTGCATCACCCTGCGTTATACCGCCCCCTCTGCTGATGGGGTGTACTGCCTTCTCTGATGGTTATATTGACTCAGAGGACACATCCTCCAATTATTACAAATATTCAGCCACAGATGTACACAAAGATTAGATTTTTAAATGTTTCTATAAGACAATTGTGTGTCAACTTCAGTTTTACCAGAATCCAGTTTAGGTGTTGCTATACTTTTGTTTGACTGTAATTAGTTTTAGGTTTTGCTTTGTCCAAAAAAATGAAGGCATGCTGTGTTAAATAGAATGTTATTTGAATATTCTTCCATTCAGTTTGATGACAAGATCAGGTTAAAGATCAAGTTAATGAATCAGTGCATCCATTCTAACTCTGCTTGTGTGCATGTGTGTAGGATAATGAAGTGGAAGGAAGTGAGGTGGACTCATCTAATGAAGAAGAAGAGGAAGAGTGGAGAAGTGACAGCTCAAGGTAAACACTGCTTTTGTTCCTCTTGCTCTCCAAGTTTTTGGTGGGAAGATGCAATTTGAAATATATAACTTCAATATTTAATCTGCTTAACTGTACAGCAGCATAATTTAGTGTAGAATAAGAAAAATGTTTTTGTCCAAGTGATTGTGTTTTCTGTCTGTTTATGATGTGTTAAACCTGATCTGGTTTGCTTAGAGTAAACGCTTTAGAGCAATATGTTCACAAACAGTTTGAGTTCAGTGTTGATAGACATTGAGCATTCAACTCAAACCACTAAAGATTCCAATGTTTATAGCACATAGTTTATATATCACACATTTATGGAAAACTCTTCTAAAACTGAATAGCTTATTAGCCCAACACTGGCATGTTTGCTACTGTTGCTTTGATATGAGTCATGTGACCCCAACATTTGCGCTAAATTGCAGGTGTGGTCTACAGTGCTGCAGGAGAAACAGCAGAGAAATAGAGTATCTCTGTAGTGTAGCTGTGGCAGTAAAGTGTATCTGCAGTGTAACGGTGGCAGTAAAGATTATTTGCAGTGTAACAGTGTCAGTAAAGAGTATCTGCAGTGTAATGATGTTAGTATAGAGTATCTGTGCAGTGTAACGCTTGCAGTATAGAGTATCTGTGCATTGTAACTGACAGTATAGAGTATCTGTGCAGTGTTACTGGCAGTATAAAGTTAACGCTGGCAATATAGAGTATCTGTGCAGTGTAATTGTGGCAGTATATAGTATATGAGCAGTGTAACTGGCAGTATAGAGTATATGTGCAGTGTAATTGTGGTAGTATAGAGTTAATGCTGACAGTATAGAATATCTGCATTGTAACTGTGGCAGTATATGGTATATGAGCAATGTAACTGGCAGTATAGAGTTAACGCTGGCAGTATAGAGTACAGTATCTGTGCATTGTAACTGACAGTATAGAGTATCTGTGCAGTGTAACTGGCAGTATAGAGTTAACGCTGGCAGTACAGAGTACCTGTGCAGTGTAATTGTGGTAGTATAGAGTTAATGCTGACAGTATAGAATATCTGCATTGTAACTGTGGCAGTATATGGTATATGAGCAGTGTAACTGGCAGTATAGAGTACAGTATCTGCTGACGGTATAGAGTTAGTATAGAGTATCTGTGCAGTGTAACTGTGGCAGTATAGTGTATCTGTGCAGTGTAACTGTGGCAGTATAAAGTATCTGTGCAGTGTAACTGTGGCAGTATAGAGCATCTGTGCAGTGTAATTGTGGCAGTATAGAGTATCTGTGCAGTGTAACTGTGGCAGTATAGAGTATATGTGCAATGTAATTGGCAGTATAGAGTTAACGCTGGCAGTATAAAATATCTGTGCAGTGTAATTGTGGCAGTATAGAGTTAATGCTGGCAGTATAGAGTTAATGCTGGCAGTATAAAATATCTGTGCAGTGTAATTGTGGCAGTATAGAGTTAATGCTGGCAGTATTCTGTAGCACTGCAGTGTAGAGTGTAACTGGTGGTATAGAGTATCTGTGTGATGTAACAGTTTCAGTTCAGTGTAATAGTGGCAGTATAGTGTCTTCAATGCAGATGCTCCAGGTTGCTACTGTACATACATAATTATAAAATGAGTGTTTAAAGTGGCGTGTACTAGTTTATAATGGCAGTGGGTTGTAAACAGAGTGTAAATGTATTGGGATAAATTGGCATTGCAGTGTAAAGAGTGAGTTATTCTCGAACACTGTTCTTCACCTCACTTTGGTGCTCTGACTCCCATACCTCTCTGAACAGTGTGGGTGTGATGCTTAAATTAATGTGTTCTCGACTACAGCTGCTCATCCAGTGAGTATTCGGATTGGACGGCTGATGCTGGGATCAACGTCCACCCGCCTATGTCTTCCCGACGACGAGCTCGCAGACAAATCAGTAGTTCTGAGGATGAAGAGGAAGATGAAAACACAGCTGAGGAAGAGCAAACGGAGCAGGTGCAGGAGGATGAAGCGCCATCATCTTCACCTCAGAAGCAGAAGAAGGCGAAAAGCAAAACACCAAAGGTTCCTTGCACTTACATCAGCATGAGCTTTAACCTTTACAGACATTGTGCTGCTATAGTTTTATGCTATGTGCTTCTGCTCTTCTTTAATGTGAGTTTTGTGTCTTTTGATAATCAAAGTGCCCCAAACAAAGACCATCAATGAACAGAGATGTGTCCTGTGAGTTCCGCCCCTCGTCCTGGATTACCGACGCCCATCCACGGAAGTCCCCATTTGTCCCACAGATGGGAGATGAGGTTTGTTTTCATGGTCACATCACCTCACATTCTATTCTCATAAATAAGCCCAGATTTCACTGTGGAGTGCTTTGCTGCCTGTAGGTGATCTACTTCCGCCAGGGTCATGAGGCCTATGTGGACGCTGTGTGCAAGAACAATCTGTACCCCATCAACCTGGACAAGCAGCCATGGAGGAAAATGGAGCTGAGAGTGAGTGCTCATTCATGTAGTCAAAGCAGTTATGCAGAGAAAACAGCAATTTAAAGAGGGATAATCCATTAAAACTGTTAAAATGGAGGAAATGAACCATGCAGAAATTGAGAATTGCGTAAATTTCCAGCTGACAGTGGAACAGTTCTAGTTATTAATGTTCATTTACATTAATTACAGTCAGAACCATAAGCTGCTATAATGTTCTTTTGCTCTGTTTGATCTTCAGGACCAAGAGTTTGTTAGAATAACTGGGATCAAATACGAGGTGTGCCCTCCGACCCTTTGCTGTTTGAAGCTGACAATAATCGACCCCGGAACGGGCAGAATAACGGACAAGTCGCTCTCTGTGAAGTAGGACTTTACTGTGTGCTGCTTTTTTGAACTGTAGAAGAACAGGGCTGTGGTGTAATGATGCGTTTTGTGTCCTGCAGGTATCATGATATGCCTGATGTCATTGACTTCCTCGTTCTTCGGCAGAGTTATGATGAGGCGCGCAACAGAGTCTGGGCACCAAGTACGTCAGCCAAGCACTTCTTCCTCTTCTCCTGGTTAAAGTCCAGATGAACAGTGAGGCAGGAAAACATGATGCTGAAAGTCTGGAAGAGTAACACTGAGTCTAAATGAGTTTTGTTTGGGGGGGTATTTAATTGCCATTTCTGATCATTATTTTGATTTGCAATTTAAATGAACCATTTTCTCCAGACTTGAGTGGTTTGATATGCCCATAAATTGGCATGTGAACTTGTGATGTGAGCACTTTACTCAAACCATAAAAGTTTGCATATTTTGAGATGTTTTCAGAAGCCCGGGGACTTTTTAAAACATAACATTAAGCTCAGGCAGCTAATTTCTGTTGGGTTTGGTCATTTTCTTTCTAAGGAAAATCCCTTGGAATTAGAGGAGGAGGATTTGTGTCCAAAAACTAATCACCTGGGTTTCATTCCAACTACTGTCTTCTGTAGTTTCCTTAAACCAGAGATAAATGTTGGAATCCAGGCAGCTGGAACTAAAACCTTGTTCACACTACTATTGTACTCGACAACCTGAAGACTCCTGATCCAAAGACAGCTGTTTAGTGTTTACTGAGTGGGGGCAGGGGGTCACCAACTACACCATCTTTCAGCCCCACTGGTCAATCTGGTCTACAAAATGATGACCGTCCCTCAGCTCCTTCCATCAGCTTGTGTCCTGTTCTAACATTAGTTGTACTTAGCCAGTGACTGGCTCAAGTGTGTAGCAGGGTAGTTATGTGTTAAGAATCTGCGACTTGTCTGCGATATTTTGATTATATTGTTCACGCATTGTTACTGTTAGTCACCTATCAGATGTGAAATCGGCTCAGATTGAGTGTCTCAAAAACAGAAAATCTGGGTGAACAAAGCATAAATACATTTTTACTTAACAAACCTGAGCTCCATCTTTGTTTTAGACAGCCTCCCTGCTGGAAAACTGCTGAATTTTTAAATCTGTGATGTTTTTAGTTTCTCCATTATCTAGAGTTCTGGTAGATGTGGAGTGCACACTGCTGCTAATCTATGTTTGGGTTGTAGACGATCGTTTCCGGTCAGTGATCGATGACGCCTGGTGGTTCGGAACCATAGTGTGTCAGGAGCCGTATCAGCCCGAGTACCCGGACAGCCACTTCCAGTGCTTCAAAGTCAAGTAAGACTCTTGATCACTTTCCATCACTGAGTACTTGATGTGTTGGGTGAAGCTTGTGACATGGTGATCTCTGTGCAGGTGGGACAATGGAGAAACAGAAAAACTCAGCCCATGGGATATTGAGGCCATTCCAGAAAATGGTAAACTGCTTTGATTACTTTTAGATGTTTTTTTTTTTTCTCTCACTAGTAAAAGATGATTTTTACATCCTGTGGAATCAAACTCGACACTAAATAACTGAAAGAGACATTAGGACAAAATAATTATTCTTGGCTGAAGAAAGGTCCGTCAGACTAAAGCTGTACTCAAGAGATTTATTTCTGTTAATTAGCTCTTGAGTGTTTATCACTGCTCTTCTATTTGTGGTAACCTATTCTCCTCATGGTAGGGGTGAGCGAGCTTGCTAGCTAGACAACAATAAGATATAATTTGTTCAATCAGCCCAGCCTTCTTATTACACAATCTGTTTCTGACATGGATCCACAATTGCTGCTGACCCCTGAAGCTTTATGTAGTTCAGGTACATTTTTGAGGTCTTGAAGATCTGTCACCAAATAGGCCACACACACACTGAGGGGGTCTGCTTTCGTCCTGATGGTGATTTATGGGAAGATGGATCTCTTCCATCTGTATTACTCTAATAAATCTGAGCAAAGGATGAGGACAAGCCATCTCCGGAAAGTAGTCCAGCACGGTTTGGTGATCTCTCTGCTTTGATACGTCTTTGCTGTCAATTGAGAGTAAAATTCTCTAGTTTTGTAGGTGGGACTTCACTTTAACACAACTTTATCTCCAGTGCTAATACGTATAATATTAACTAAATTTACTGTTAGACTTTGCTGTTCTAGTCTGGGCCAGACATTAGTAATCCTTATGTAATGTGTGAGCTGCCCGATGTGTGGGGTGTTCTGACCATCATGGTGTCTGTGTTTGTTCTGTAGCCCAGCACCCAGAGACGGTGGGCGCTGGAGTGCCAGTGACCGATGAGGAGATGATCGACATCCTGTATAAACCTCGAGAGAGCGAGTGGGGAGGGAGGAGCCGAGAGGATGAGGGCGCAAGGATCGTTTCAGGAATAGACCAGCTCATCACAGTGGGTCTGTACTTCACTGTCAAACACCCACAGCTCTTCCCTTCAAACCTTTTGGGATTCTGTCCCAGTGGAACTGCCGCAATCACAGTTAACATTTAATTTATAGTTACATTTACTTGTGTCGACCAATGAAAAAAATATTTACAATCCTGTTTTTGCCAGAATCTATCCTCCTCTGCTGACACACTGCTGTTAGCTGGAGTAAGAGTATAGGATCTGCTTTGATCAGTGTCATCATCACTTTTCTTTGTGCATTCCCCAGACATTGCTGCACCCTTCTCTGGCCCTGTGGACCTGAGTCAGTATCCAACTTACTGTACTGTAATTGCCTACCCCACTGACCTGGGCACCATCCGCATGAGACTGAAGCAAAATTTCTACAGGTGCGAGAGATCACACAAGTGGCCTAACTCATAATGTCTTCAGCAGCATCACACTGTTTAAGATCCCTAATCTGGTATTTTTTGGGTGAGGCGGTTTGGCAGTATGGAGGTGTGCACGTTTTCCTCCAGGCCAGACTGTGTGGAACTGCTTTAAGTTCAGTTTTGCCAGTTCTGTTGGTGAAAAGCTGCTTTCTTTACTCTCTCATAGTTACATTTAAAGGAAACAAATGATAATCACATCTGTAGAGTTCAAGAAATTGTTGGCTGTTTTTAAAATAAAAGGTTTTTGCATTTGCTCACTTGTTCTGTTTTACGTTCCCTAAATTTGAAGGAGACTTTCTGCACTAATTTGGGACACAAGGTATATTTTTCACAACGCACGGACCTTTAATGAGCCACGGAGCAAAATCGCACAATCGGCGAAACTGATTACAGATGTCCTGTTGAAGTTCATTAGGTAGGTCTGTTGATAATATCGGTTTATTTGTCATGACTAAACCTATTTTTAAAATGATTTATGTTTTGTTTATTTCGCTAGCAAATCACACTGTATGGATATTATGGAAATCTACAATGCATTTGAAAACATGGAGTACACAGAGGATGAGGTGAGCTGTGTTCCACGTCACTGTAGGTTTCTCTGACAGCTGATTTCGGAATTCCAGTTTAAGCATGCACCTACATTAAACAGAATTGTGGCATTGCAGTCCAGCCCGAAACTAAGTTAAAATAATTCCAACTCTGTGTGTTCACTTTAGCCGAGCTGTATTTTTTCTCTTCAGGATCTGGAAGATGTTGATGTACCCGGCACCTCTGCTGGACGGAGATCACACCAGGTGACGTCTAAATGAAAAATCAGAATAAAATATCCCACAAGTTTTTAGAATATTTTTATGATACAGACACTGCAATTGGCTGAGGGCAATGGACCAGTTAAATTAATTGCATTTTGTTTGTGTAATTTTATTTTATAGCTGCTGTTTAGAAATACAGTTCTAAGCCCTTGATTACACTCTCCATTTGTCCGTTTAGTACAACTACAATATCTGTTCGATCAAATGTTGTGTCAAATTAATGGAGGCCAGTAATACTGAACTAGTGTAAAGATGAAAGAGGCTGAAGAAACCACACATTTAAGAACATGATGTTGTACAGATAGCATGCTAAATGTTATTTTACTTCTGAATTGTCGTACAGCCATCAGTAGATGTGGTGCAAGACCGGGATGCCTGGAAGGATGTGTGTAAGCAGTTGCTGGCTTACATGTTTGAGTGTGAGGACTCTGAGCCTTTCCGTCAGCCTGTGGATCAGAACAGTTATCCGGTGAGTTTAGCACATGGTTTACATGATGCATTTCCTCAAATTCCTACACAAATGCTTAAATATCTATATACCATTGAGAAGTTTCTTATAGACATCATGGCAGTCACATGATCTAAATCCAGTGAGTAGTTTGTTGATTAAATATTAAATATGATTGACTTGTTCAGTAGAATAATAGCATTAATTATACATTTAAAAATGCATTTCTGAATCCATCATGATGAACTCTTAAAACAGTATATTTCTGTTGAAACAGAACATTGTACTTAAACCTTTGCGTGTGTATCTCTTCCAGGACTATCTGGATATCATAGATACTCCCATGGACCTGCAAACTGTCCGAAAAACCCTTGAAGACGACCGTTATGAAAACCCCACTGACTTATGCAAAGACACCAGGCTCATTTTTGCGAATGCTAAAGCCTACACACCAAACAAACGGTCAAAGGTTAGTGACAAACCCCCTAAAAGCTACAACAGAGACCAAACCTGCTTCTTTAGATCTGTCTTCTAATCAGTGCCTTCTGAAGGTCAGATCAGGTGCACTTAATAAATTAGTAGGAAGGGCTGAAGACCACTGCACTATAGTCATTTTAGGCTGAACCTGTTTCAGGAGGATCTGCTTTTCACAGTCTATCTTCAAGGTTATGGTGAAAATCTCTCCTCAGATGGTCAGTCAGGGCTGATGGTCTGAACGAGGACCTTCTGAGATCTATTGGGGGAACAGTGCTGACACAATTAAAATTTCTGGTATGGATAATGAGGGTAATGAGATCATGTATTGGTGCTTATTGATGACCATTACTGATCTGAGTGACATGTTGGGAGGAGAACTAGATAGGCCTGATGTTGATAGGCTGCCAGATGTGTACCAGCTTGTACATGATGAGATTTTCAAATTTGATAGTCTCTGCTGCAGCACTCACTGACACTGAATTACATTTTGATATCCACCAACCTTAATTTGAATAAATTGAAACTAATACTGCACATTTCCTCTGTAAAATGCAGATTTACAGTATGACTCTGCGACTCTCTGCGTTATTTGAAGAGCGCATTAGAAAAATCATATCAGACTACAGGACTGCAGTGAAGAGCAGCTTGAGGCTGCGACGCAGTCAGAGGTTCAGAAAGAGGTTTCAGCAGCAACAACCCACTGTTCCTCTTCTCAGCCTGGAATCCACTAGGTGAGCTTCATCCATCACACTAATAACTCTTTCAATATTAGGCAGGTTGTCTTAATGTTATGCTCGATCTGTGTAAGTACATGTATAGGAGCAGTGGTGACGTAGTGGTTAGGACCTTGCCTTTGGGATCAGAAGGTTGCAGGTTCAAGTCCCAACCCTTGAGCAAAGTACCGCCTCCACTACACTGCTCCCTGGGTGCTTTTGATGGCTGCCTGCTGCTCCACATGTGCATGTGTGATGGGTTAAATACAGAGGTCACATTTTGTTGTGATTCACTTTGTATGTGATTTTGTTCACAATAACAGTCACTTTCACATAATCTCTAATGTAATAAATCCATATTATTTTGACTTTTGGATTCATCTTCACTTTGTGTCTCAGCCAGAAGAGGTCTGCTATTAAAACTCAGGAAAAGGTGGAACCGTCTATGACCAAAGCTACCTCAGCTAAAGTGTCTGCACCAGAACGCAGCCGGAGGAACCGGAAGAGACACACCTCTGCCTACACCTCAGCAGATGATGACTCTGAGGGCTCCAACAAGAGCGCATCACTTTCTTCAGGTATTACTTTCAAATCCAAAGAAATTGGTATCAGAAAGAGGTTTTCCTACAGAGGACCGTCCAGTCTAGGCAGTGACCTCATCATCACCAAGGTTCTGCAAACACACCACCACAATAGTTCTAGTCTGTGGAGGTTGTGCATTATTATATTATATCAAATCCCTCAGTGATTATCCTGCTGTTTCCACACTACACTGTTGGAAATAGCAGTCCAACCCCCTTGCACGTCTGTACTAAAGGACATTTTATTCATTGTAATTTATGGAATAAAGAAATGATTTCACCCATGTGGTCAGTAAACACAAACCCAAACCCAAACTATGTTCTTCCAGGTCTTTGGTGCAGATAGGACTGGGCTGTAAAACCTAGTGTAAAATATTTATATTTTAAGAGCTTTAAAACATGAGTGAATGTTATTACAGTTATTAACTGATATTTTAGATATTTTCCTCATGCTTACAAGAGATTTTACAGAGATTCAGCACAGTTTTATAATACTTTGCTGAATCAGCCAGTTGGGATGGGGGTTGGGTTTTTTCTTCCCTTTTTTCCACTGTTTGTGGGAAAGTTCTGTGTGTCATCCTATGTAAATTGTAAATTAAGTATGGACATGCCTCCTGTTTTTCCCAGCTGCCGAGTCTGAGAGTGACAAAGAGGACGAAAGTCCTTCATCCTCTCACTCTTTCAGACGGGCGACAAGAGCCTCAAGGAGGGCCAGGCAGAGCAGAGGCTCAAAGAGGAAACCGGGTGAGAATGCTGCTGTATGCTCTGTGTGCGAGTGTGAACCTTTCTGTTTTCTTTACTGGCTTCACGTTTAATGACTTTGGAGAATATCTAAATGGAGAAAAATGACCACACTGATGGGTCTGCAGCACTGAAGTAAATGTTATTTTTATTCTGGTGTTTGCTTTTTCAGTCACTGAGAGAAGAAGTGAGAACGACTCTAGTGAGGAAGAGAAGGAGGATGCTGAGGATTCAGAGAGATCTAGCTCATCAAAACCGCTTCAGTCAAGCAGGACCAAGAGCAGGTCCACACGACTGACCAGGAATTCTGCTGCTGACTGGAGAAAGATGGGTAATTAAACCCACTCTCTCAGTGGAAGGGTTTTCCCCTCAGATATTAGCTTCTGTAGTGCTTGTCCTAAACTTTAAGACCATAAGAAATATTTGGGTGAAGACAAGTGCACTAACAGGAACCTTGTTGTCTCTCTCAGAGGAAGGCTCTCAGGAAAACGGTCTAAGCAGATCATCTCGTGTGGAGCGCAAGAGAACCCGACATATCAGCGGCTCTGAAAGAGAACCTTCAGACAGCGAAGAGAATTCAGAGCAGTGTTCAACACGGAGGCCCAGGAGAACTGCCGTGGCAGCAGTGAGTAGAATGAAGCTGATGGATGCCTCTGAGGAAGAGGATGGTTCTGATCAGGAGGGTTGTGTGAGGAGCAGTAGCAGACAGGCCTCCCGTGCCAACAGACGCACTGCGGTCATCCAGAGCAGCTCCGATTCTGAGGAGCAGGACAATAAAGGTACAGTTATCGGCCAGTCAGGCACTACACATTGGCCACTACCTACATTGTTGGTGCACACAAACTCACCCAAACTAGAACCAACAGAACCAAGAGTCTAGTTTCACTTTTGTGAGACGGCTAGAACAGCCATAACAACCACAGTTCTTGATGTAATTTTCTGTGTTTTAGTTTCACTCTAATTTGCCTGATTTATTTTATTTGCGGATGTGAATCATTCCTCAGTCTAACTTTCAAAATATAGAATCAAGCAAAACATGCTGTTGGCTTTACTTCCTAATTCATAACAGCTCACAATGTTGGTTTATATTTTGGAGATTTTACTGCTGACATTTAGCCATCTTCAGCTTAAAATTCACCAAGTCATCATTAGCCTCAGCTGCGCATATTAGCAAAGACAAAGGTGAACCTTTGGTACCCCTAGGTTCTTCTAGTGCTGATCATAAAATGGAACCTGTCCGGCCTGGACCTGAGAGTGAGATTCTTTGTTCAGTGAAAACATTTCTTTACAGCATGTAGCACGGCCTGTTAAACTGTGCACTGGTGTTCTATTGTTTTAATTGTTCTATCAAAGTGCAAGGGATGAAATCCTGTAGCTCTTTTCTTCTGCACACAGAGTCAAACGACAGTGAAGATTTGGTCAGCAAGGAGGAGAAGAGTGAGAGCAGTACTGGCAGTGACTTTAGTAAGAGAGCCACCCGGGGATCGTCCAGAAGGAAGAAAGAAGGTGAATAAAATCTAATTAGTCTAACACTTTGTTCAAAGTTATCAAAAACATAATATAGATTTAAATAAAATCTGTGTTTATGATGAAGTTGAATATATCTAACCCTAAATCTTTCATTGATCATAAATTGTGATATCTTGATCTATAAGAGGATTCTCTCATTAAACTACAGCTTTTCATTCTTTTTCTTTTTTTTTCCAGATTCTCCTTATGTCAATGGTCACAGCAAAAACCTAGACCAAGAGGAAAGTGAAGAGAATGATGTAGAAAGTCTAAATGAAAGTGAGGAAGAAGAGGAATTCAAGAATTCCATCACCAGGCGGAGGACTGTCAGGAAAACCGCAAGAGCTGCAGTCAATAAAATAAAGCAGCTTAACGACAGCGATGCAGAGGAAGAGGAGAACCCCTCCAGAACCAGACGACTAAGGAATCTTCTGAGCAAAAAGGAGACCTCCAAAAGTTCAGATGAGGAAACAAGGGCTCCAAAGGCAGAGATGCACCTCCATCAAAATGGACGCAAGGTGGTCACCCGGGACCTTAAATACTCTGAGAAAACAAGTAATACATCATCAAAAAGCCAAGAACATGCATCTGCCTCAAA
The DNA here is from genome assembly GCA_037576955.1 of Lepidarchus adonis. NCBI lineage: Eukaryota > Metazoa > Chordata > Actinopteri > Characiformes > Lepidarchidae > Lepidarchus > Lepidarchus adonis. Next base: position 21,222 of record JBBIGC010136002.1, read on the forward strand.
AGCATGCATAATCCCCACCACCACAGCAGCATTAAAATCAAAAACTCAGGAACCTGGGGAGCTGAGGAAACAGGCCAGAGCTTTGAGAAAAAGAAAAGTGTCTGAAGACGAAAGAAACGGAGAGAATGAGAGCAGCAGTGGAGAAGAGATCCTAACCAGAAGACGCCCCCTGAAGAACAAAAATGAATCAAGAACAGCAGAGAAATCTGAGAGTTTAAACAGCAGGTCCGGTTCTTCTGATTCTGAAAGTGAAGAGGTGCCAAACTGGAGACGGAAGAAGAAGATAAAGGAAGTTGCTTCTTCTGAGGAATGGCTGCAGAGTGATGATTCCGAGAAGAATGAGAAATCATTTCCCAAAAGAAGGCCTACCCTCAGAGCCCTCCCCAAGAAGAAATACATCACAGATACTGAGGAGGATGAAGATGATCAACCAACGAATGGGAAAAGCAACTCTGGTTCAGTTAAACAACCATCAGGAAGTTCCTCGTCGTCCAAGAGGAAACGTATTAGAAGTTCGGAATCTGAAGATGAAGCAGGAACGGAAAGGACCAGCGATGAAGGCAAGTGTAAGGGGGCTGTACAGAGACGAAAGCACTTCAGGCAAGCTTCTGAGGAGTCAGGAAGCGACTCGAGCAGAAGGAGGGTTGAAAACGGTCCGTCACGCAAGCGACGTGGTCTTTCAGATGATGACGTCTCTAAGAATGATCGTAGAAAGCGCAGTAACGGAATGAGCTCTGAGAACCAGGAGGAGTCCAGCTCAGGGTCACCGAGCAGTCCAAAGAGACGGCTGAGGAACTTGAGGCAGGGCACCAGATGTCAAACCTCAGACATAGACAGTGATGCCTCATATGAGAAGCCTCAGAAGCCTCAGAGGGCCAGGAAAATTCGAACCAGAAACCTTGGCAAGCGGACAGTGTGTTACAACGACAGCGAGTGAAGAGACACTAACTGAAGACCTTGAAGACAACCTGATTGTCCAGGAGAAGAGTAGCAGCACTGGATTCCTCTACATACTGTGAATCACTTTCAGGGATATTTATATTTCAGATTTATTTAGATACTTTTGAACAGCTTCGGCTGGTCCGGCCAGCCCCGTTGCACGCACGTTCAAAAATTTGGCCAACAGGAATGGAGCGTTGTCTGTTTGGGTGCTATCTTTAATATACCTCCTGCTTCAATCGAGCATATTTTGCTGGCTTGCACTAAATCAGCACACTGTACCGAGGTATTTACACTAGATCTGCATTAGAAACTCAGGGGTCAGATACGTTTACCGTTTTCACATTTTTCCTTTCGTTAGTGTTCATTCAGGTTGTGTGTGTGTGTGTGTGTGTGTGTGTGTGTGTGTGTGTGTGTGTGTGTGTGTGTGTGTGTGTGTGTGTGT